>OX465590.1:13056639-13242514 GCA_950022655.1 Alentia gelatinosa
TTTTAAATTCATATGTTTTTTAAATTTTGTGCCTCTGTGCCTTTTTCATCAGTTCTGGTGCCGAAATCTTAGAAACTTGCCTAAAAAAGACCCATAATCTATTCATCTAGTCAAGAGGAAGCTTTCTATGTATTTAAAATTAATTTTGAAAGACATCTTTGGTTTTCACAATTTTTGACTTAAGGGCCCAGGGTCAATTTTGGGTGACTTCGGCTTCGGATTAGAACTGCATTAATTTGTATTCCAATAGACTCTCTTGACCCAGTACACTGTATATCCACCCTTAGAATGTGTGTTTTCTTCCCCCCCCTTTTAAATTCATATGTTTTGTAATTCTGTGCCTCTGTGCCTTTTTCATCAGTTCTGGTGTTGAAATCTTAGAAACTTGCCTAAAAAAGACTTAGAATCTACTCATCTAGTCAAGAGGAAGCTTTCTATGTATTTAAAATTAATTTTGAAAGACATTTTTGGTTTTCACAATTTTTGACTTAAGGGCCCAGGGTCAATTTTGGGTGACTTCGGCTTCGGATTAGAACTGCATCAATTTGTATTCCAATAGACTCCCTGGACCCAGTACAATGTATATCCACCCTTAGAATGTGTGTTTTCTTCCCCCCCCCTTTTAAATTCATATGTTTTGTAATTTTGACCAGGGTAAATTTTGGGTGACTTCGGCTTCGGATTAGAACTGCATCAATTTGTATTCCAATAGACTCCCTGGACCAAGTACAATGTATATCCACCCTTAGAATGTGTGTTTTCTTCCCCCCCCCCTCCTTTTAAATTCATATGTTTTGTAATTTTGTGCCTCTGTGATTTTTTCATCAGTTCTGGTGCCGAAATCTTAGAAACTTGCCTAAAAAGGACCCAGAATCTATTCGTCTAGTCAAGAGGAAGCTTTCTATGTATTTAAAATTAATTTTGAAAGACATTTTTGGTTTTCACAATTTTTGACTTGAGGGCCGAGGGTCAATTTTGGGTGACTTCGGCTTCGGATTAGAACTGCATCAATTTGTATTCCAATAGACTCTCTGGAGCAAGTACAATGTATATCCACCCTTAGAATGTGTGTTTTCTTCCCCCCCCCTTTTAAATTCATATGTTTTGTAATTTTGTGCCTCTGTGCCTTTTTCATCAGTTCTGGTGCCGAAATCTTAGAAACTTGCCTAAAAAAGACCCAGAATCTATTCATCTAGTCAAGAGGAAGCTTTCTATGTATTTGAAATTAATTTTGAAAGACATTTTTGGTTTTCACAATTTTTGACTTAAGGGCCCAGGGTCAATTTTGGGTGAATTCGACTTCGGATTAGAACTGCATCAATTTGTATTCCAATAGACTCCCTGGACCCAGTACAATGTATATCCACCCTTAGAATGTGTGTTTTCTTCCCCCCCTCCTTTTAAATTCATATGTTTTGTAATTTTGTGCCTCTGTGCCTTTTTCATCAGTTCTGGTGCCGAAATCTTAGAAACTTGCCTAAAAAAGACCCAGAATCTATTCATTTAGTCAAGAGGAAGCTTTCTATGTATTTAAAATTAATTTTGAAAGACATTTTTGGTTTTCACAATTTTTGACCTAAGGGCCCAGGTTAAATTTTGGGTGACTTTGGCTTCGGATTAGAACTGCATCAATTTGTATTCCAATAGACTCTCTGGACCCAGTACAATGTATATCCACCCTTAGAATATGTGTTTTCTTCCCCCCCCCTTTTAAATTCATATGTTTTGTAATTTTGACCAGGGTAAATTTTGGGTGACTTCGGCTTCAGATTAGAACTGCATCTGTTTGTATTCCAATAGACTCTCTGGACCCAGTACAATGTATATCCACCCTTAGAATGTGTGTTTTCTCCCCCCCCCCTTTTAAATTCATATGTTTTTATTTTTGTGACTCTGGGCCTTTTATATCAGTTCTGGTGCCGAAATCTTAGAAACTTGGCTAAAAAAGACCCAAGATCTATTCATCTAGTCAAGAGGAAGCTTTCTATGTATTTAAAATTAATTTTGAAAGACATTTTTGGTTTTCACAATTTTTGACTTAAGGGTCCTAGGTTAAATTTTGGTCGACTTCGGCTTCGGATTGGAACTGCATTAATTTGTATTCCAATAGACTCTCTGGACCCAGTACAATGTATATCCACCCTTAGAATGTGTGTTTTCTTCCCCCTCATTTTAAATTCATATGCTTTGTAATTTTGTGCCTCTGTGCCTTTTTCATCAGTTCTGGTGCCGAAATTTTAGAAACTTGCCTAAAAAAGACCCAGAATCTATTCATCTAGTCAAGAGGAAGCTTTCTATGTATTTAAAATTAATTTCAAATGACATTTTTGGTTTTCACAATTTTTGACTTAAGGGCCCCAGGTTAAATTTTGGGTGACTTCGGCTTCGGATTAGAACTGCATTAATTTGTATTCCAATAGACTCTCTGGACCCAGTACAATGTATATCCACCCTTAGAATGTGTGTTTTCTCCCCCCCCTTTTTAAATTCATATGTTTTGTAATTTTGTGCCTCTCTGCCTTTTTCATCAGTTCTGGTGCCGAAATCTTAGAAACTTGCCTAAAAAAGACCCAGAATCTATTCATCTAGGCAAGAGGAAGCTTTCTATGTATTTAAAATTAATTTTGAAAGACATTTTTGGTTTTCACAATTTTTGACTTAAGGGCCCCAAGTCAATTTTGGATAACTTCGGCTTCGGATTAGAACTGCATCAATTTGTATTCCAATAGACTCCCTGGACCCAGTATAATGTATATACACCCTTAGAATGTGTGTTTTCTCCCCCCCCCCTTTTAAATTCATATGTTTTGTAATTTTGTGCCTCTGTGCCTTTTTCATCAGTTCTGGTGCCGAAATCTTAGAAACTTGCCAAAAAAAAGACCCAGAATCTATTCATCTAGTCAAGAGGAAGCTTTCTATGTATTTAAAATTAATTTCAAATGACATTTTTGGTTTTCACAATTTTTGACTTAAGGGCCCAGGTTAAATTTTGGGTGACTTTGGCTTCGGATTAGAACTGCATCAATTTGTATTCCAATAGACTCTCTGGACCCAGTACAATGTATATCCACCCTTAGAATGTGTTTTTTCTTCCCCCCCCCCCCCTTTTGAATTCATATGTTTTGTAATTTTCTGCCTCTGTGCCTTTTTCATCAGTTCTGGTCCTAAAATCTTAGAAACTTGCCTTAAAAAAGTCCCAGAATCTATTCATCTAGTCAAGAGGAAGCTTTCTATGTATTTAAAATTAATTTTGAAAGACAATTTTGGTTTTCACAATTTTTGACTTCAGGGCCCAGGGTAAATTTTGGGTGTCTTCGGCTTCGGATTAGAACTGCATCAATTTGTATTCCAATAGACTCTCTGGACCAAGTACAATGTATATCCACCCTCAGAATGTGTGTTTTCTCCCCCCCCCCCTTTTAAATTCATATGTTTTGTAATTTTGTGCCTCTGTGCCTTTTTCATCAGTTCTGGTGCCGAAATCTTAGAAACTTGCCTAAAAAAGACCCAGAATCTATTCATCTAGTCAAGAGGAAACTTTCTATGTATTTAAAATTAATTTTGAAAGACATTTTTGGTTTTCACAATTTTTGACTTAAGGGCCCCAGGTTAAATTTTGGGTGACTTCGGCTTCAGATTAGAACTGCATCAATTTGTATTCAAATAGACTCTCTTGACCCAGTACAATGTATATCCACCCTTAGAATGTGTGTTTTCTTCCCCCCCCCCTTTTAAATTCATATGTTTTGTAATTTTATGCCTCTGTGCCTTTTTAATCAGTTCTGCTGCCTAAATCTTAGAAACTTGCCTAAAAAAGACCCAGAATCTATTCATCTAGTCAAGAGGAAGCTTTCTATGTATTTAAAATTAATTTTGAAAGACATTTTTGGTTTTCACAATTTTTGACTAAAGGGCCCAGGGTAAATTTTGGGTGACTTCGGCTTCGGAATAGAACTGCATCAATCAGTATTCCAATAGACTCCCTGGACCCAGTACAATGTATATCCACCCTTAGAATGTGTGTTTTCTTCCCCCCCTCCTTTTAAATTCATATGTTTTGTAATTTTGTGCCTCTGTGCCTTTTTCATCAGTTCTGGTGCCGAAATCTTAGAAACTTGCCTAAAAAAGACCCAGAATCTATTCATTTAGTCAAGAGGAAGCTTTCTATGTATTTAAAATTAATTTTGAAAGACATTTTTGGTTTTCACAATTTTTGACTTAAGGGCCCAGGGTCAATTTTGGGTGACTTCGGCTTCGGATTAGAACTGCATCAATTTGTATTCCAATAGACTCTCTGGACCCAGTACAATGTATATCCACCCTTAGAATGTGTTTTCTTCCCCCCCCCCTTTTAAATTCATATGCTTTGTAATTTTGTGCGTGTGTGCCTTTTTCATCAGTTCTGGTGCCGAAATCTTAGAAACTTGCCTAAAAAAGACCCTGAATCTATTCATCTAGTCAAGAGGAAGCTTTCTATGTATCTAAAATTAATTTTGAAACACATTTTTGGTTTTCACAATTTTTGACCTAAGGGCCCAGGTTAAATTTTGGGTGACTTTGGCTTCGGATTAGAACTGCATCAATTTGTATTCCAACAGACTCTCTGGACCCAGTACAATGTATATCCACCCTTAGAATATGTGTTTTCTCCCCCCCGCCCTTTTAAATTCATATGTTTTTTAATTTTGTGCCTCTGTGCCTTTTTCATCAGTTCTGGTGCCGAAATCTTAGAAACTTGCCTAAAAAAGACCCATAATCTATTCATCTAGTCAAGAGGAAGCTTTCTATGTATTTGAAATTAATTTTGAAAGACATTTTTGGTTTTCACAATTTTTGACTAAAGGGCCCAGGGTAAATTTTGGGTGACTTCGGCTTCGGAATAGAACTGCATCAATCAGTATTCCAATAGACTCCCTGGACCCAGTACAATGTATATCCACCCTTAGAATGTGTGTTTTCTTCCCCCCCTCCTTTTAAATTCATATGTTTTGTAATTTTGTGCCTCTGTGCCTTTTTCATCAGTTCTGGTAACGAAATCTTAGAAACTTGCCTAAAAAAGACCCAGAATCTATTCATTTAGTCAAGAGGAAGCTTTCTATGTATTTAAAATTAATTTTGAAAGACATTTTTGGTTTTCACAATTTTTGACTTAAGGGCCCAGGGTCAATTTTGGGTGACTTTGGCTTCGGATTAGAACTGCATCAATTTGTATTCCAATAGACTCTCTGGACCCAGTACAATGTATATCCACCCTTAGAATGTGTTTTCTTCCCCCCCCCCTTTTAAATTCATATGCTTTGTAATTTTGTGCGTGTGTGCCTTTTTCATCAGTTCTGGTGCCGAAATCTTAGAAACTTGCCTAAAAAAGACCCTGAATCTATTCATCTAGTCAAGAGGAAGCTTTCTATGTATCTAAAATTAATTTTGAAACACATTTTTGGTTTTCACAATTTTTGACCTAAGGGCCCAGGTTAAATTTTGGGTGACTTTGGCTTCGGATTAGAACTGCATCAATTTGTATTCCAACAGACTCTCTGGACCCAGTACAATGTATAGCCACCCTTAGAATATGTGTTTTCTCCCCCCCGCCCTTTTAAATTCATGTTTTTTAATTTTGTGCCTCTGTGCCTTTTTCATCAGTTCTGGTGCCGAAATCTTAGAAACTTGCCTAAAAAAGACCCATAATCTATTCATCTAGTCAAGAGGAAGCTTTCTATGTATTTGAAATTAATTTTGAAAGACATTTTTGGTTTTCACAATTTTTGACTTAAGGGCCCAGGGTCAATTTTGGGTGACTTCGGCTTCGGATTAGAACTGCATCAATTTGTATTCCAATAGACTCTCTGGACCCAGTACAATGTATATCCACCCTTAGAATGTGTGTTTTCTTCCCCCCCCCTTTTAAATTCATATGCTTTGTAATTTTGTGCGTCTGTGCCTTTTTCATCAGTTCTGGTGCCGAAATCTTAGAAACTTGCCTAAAAAAGACCCATAATCTATTCATCTAGTCAAGAGGAAGCTTTCTATGTATCTAAAATTAATTTTGAAACACATTTTTGGTTTTCACAATTTTTGACCTAAGGGCCCAGGTTAAATTTTGGGTGACTTTGGCTTCGGATTAGAACTGCATCAAGTTGTATTCCAATAGACTCTCTGGACCCAGTACAATGTATATCCACCCTTAGAATATGTGTTTTCTTCCCCCCCCTTTTAAATTCATATGTTTTGTAATTTTGACCAGGGTAAATTTTGGGTGACTTCGGCTTCAGATTAGAACTGCATCTATTTGTATTCCAATAGACTCTCTGGACCCAGTACAATGTATATCCACCCTTAGAATGTGTGTTTTCTCCCCCCCCCCTTTTAAATTCATATGTTTTTATTTTTGTGACTCTGGGCCTTTTATATCAGTTCTGGTGCCGAAATCTTAGAAACTTGGCTAAAAAAGACCCAAGATCTATTCATCTAGTCAAGAGGAAGCTTTCTATGTATTTAAAATTAATTTTGAAAGACATTTTTGGTTTTCACAATTTTTGACTTAAGGGCCCCAGGTTAAATTTTAGGTGACTTCGGCTTCGGATTAGGACTGCATCAATTTGTATTCCAATAGACTCTCTGGACCCAGTACAATGTATATCCACCCTTAAAAGGTGTGTTTTCTCCTCCCCCCTTTTAAATTCATATGTTTTGTAATTTTGTGCCTCTGTGCCTTTTTCATCAGTTCTGGTGCCCAAATCTTAGAAACTTGCCTAAAAAAGACCCATAATCTATTCATCTAGTCAAGGGGAAGCTTTCTATGTATTTAGAATTAATTTTGAAAGACATTTTTGGTTTTCACAATTTTTGACTTAAGGGTCCTAGGTTAAATTTTGGTCGACTTCGGCTTCGGATTGGAACTGCATTAATTTGTATTCCAATAGACTCTCTGGACCCAGTACAATGTATATCCACCCTTAGAATGTGTGTTTTCTTCCCCCTCATTTTAAATTCATATGCTTTGTAATTTTGAACCTCTGTGCCTTTTTCATCAGTTCTGGTGCCGAAATTTTAGAAACTTGCCTAAAAAAGACCCAGAATCTATTCATCTAGTCAAGAGGAAGCTTTCTATGCGTCTAAAATTAATTTTGAAAGACATTTTTGGTTTTCACAATTTTTGACTTAAGGGCCCCAGGTTAAATTTTGGGTGACTTCGGCTTCGGATTAGAACTGCATTAATTTGTATTCCAATAGACTCTCTGGACCCAGTACAATGTATATCCACCCTTAGAATGTGTGTTTTCTCCCCCCCCCCTTTTTAAATTCATATGTTTTGTAATTTTGTGCCTCTCTGCCTTTTTCATCAGTTCTGGTGCCGAAATCTTAGAAACTTGCCTAAAAAAGACCCAGAATCTATTCATCTAGTCAAGAGGAAGCTTTCTATGTATTTAAAATTAATTTTGAAAGACATTTTTGGTTTTCACAATTTTTGACTTAAGGGCCCCAAGTCAATTTTGGATGACTTCGGCTTCGGATTAGAACTGCATCAATTTGTATTCCAATAGACTCCCTGGACCCAGTATAATGTATATCCACCCTTAGAATGTGTGTTTTCTTCCCCCCCTCCTTTTAAATTCATATGTTTTGTAATTTTGTGCCTCAGTGCCTTTCTCATCAGTTCTGATGCCGAAATCTTAGAAACTTGCCTAAAAAAGACCCAGAATCTATTCATCTAGTCAAGAGGAAACTTTCTATGTATTTAAAATTAATTTTGAAAGACATTTTTGGTTTTTCACAATTTTTGACTTGAGGGCCCAGGTTAAATTTTGGGTGACTTCGGCTTCGGATTAGAACTGCATCAATTTGTATTCCAATAGACTCTCTGGACCCAGTACAATGTATATCCCCCCTTAGAATGTGTGTTTTCCCCCCTCCCTTTTAAATTCATATGTTTTGTAATTTTGTGCCTCTGTTCCTTTTTCATCAGTTCTGGTGCCGAAATCTTAGAAACTTGCCTAAAAAAGACCCAGAATCTATTCATCTAGTCAAGAGGAAGCTTTCTATGTATTTAAAATTAATTTTGAAAGACATCTTTGGTTTTCACAATTTTTGACTTGAGGGCCAAGGGTCAATTTTGGGTGACTTCGGCTTCGGATTAGAACTGCATCAATTTGTATTCCAATAGAATCTCTGGACCCAGAACAATGTATATCCACCCTTAGAATGTGTGTTTTCTTCCCCCCCCCCCTTTTAAATTCATATGCTTTGTAATTTTGTGCGTGTGTGCCTTTTTCATCAGTTCTGGTGCCGAAATCTTAGAAACTTGCCTAAAAAAGACCCTGAATCTATTCATCTAGTCAAGAGGAAGCTTTCTATGTATCTAAAATTAATTTTGAAACACATTTTTGGTTTTCACAATTTTTGACCTAAGGGCCCAGGTTTTAATTTTGGGTGACTTTGGCTTCGGATTAGAACTGCATCAATTTGTATTCCAACAGACTCTCTGGACCCAGTACAATGTATATCCACCCTTAGAATATGTGTTTTCTCCCCCCTGCCCTTTTAAATTCATATGTTTTTTAATTTTGTGCCTCTGTGCCTTTTTCATCAGTTCTTGTGCCGAAATCTTAGAAACTTGCCTAAAAAAGACCCATAATCTATTCATCTAGTCAAGAGGAAGCTTTCTATGTATTTGAAATTAATTTTGAAAGACATTTTTGGTTTTCACAATTTTTGACTTAAGGGCCCAGGGTCAATTTTGGGTGACTTCGGCTTCGGATTAGAACTGCATCAATTTGTATTCCAATAGACTCTCTGGACCCAGTACAATGTATATCCACCCTTAGAATGTGTGTTTTCTTCCCCCCCCTTTTAAATTCATATGCTTTGTAATTTTGTGCGTCTGTGCCTTTTTCATCAGTTCTGGTGCCGAAATCTTAGAAACTTGCCTAAAAAAGACCCAAGATCTATTCATCTAGTCAAGAGGAAGCTTTCTATGTATTTAAAATTAATTTTGAAAGACATTTTTGGTATTCACAATTTTTGACTTAAGGGCCCCAGGTTAAATTTTAGGTGACTTCGGCTTCGGATTAGGACTGCATCAATTTGTATTCCAATAGACTCTCTGGACCCAGTACAATGTATATCCACCCTTAAAAGGTGTGTTTTCTCCTCCCCCCTTTTAAATTCATATGTTTTGTAATTTTGTGCCTCTGTGCCTTTTTCATCAGTTCTGGTGCCCAAATCTTAGAAACTTGCCTAAAAAAGACCCATAATCTATTCATCTAGTCAAGGGGAAGCTTTCTATGTATTTAGAATTAATTTTGAAAGACATTTTTGGTTTTCACAATTTTTGACTTAAGGGTCCTAGGTTAAATTTTGGTCGACTTCGGCTTCGGATTGGAACTGCATTAATTTGTATTCCAATAGACTCTCTGGACCCAGTACAATGTATATCCACCCTTAGAATGTGTGTTTTCTTCCCCCTCATTTTAAATTCATATGCTTTGTAATTTTGTGCCTCTGTGCCTTTTTCATCAGTTCTGGTGCCGAAATTTTAGAAACTTGCCTAAAAAAGACCCAGAATCTATTCATCTAGTCAAGAGGAAGCTTTCTATGCGTCTAAAATTAATTTTGAAAGACATTTTTGGTTTTCACAATTTTTGACTTAAGGGCCCCAGGTTAAATTTTGGGTGACTTCGGCTTCGGATTAGAACTGCATTAATTTGTATTCCAATAGACTCTCTGGACCCAGTACAATGTATATCCACCCTTAGAATGTGTGTTTTCTCCCCCCCCCTTTTTAAATTCATATGTTTTGTAATTTTGTGCCTCTCTGCCTTTTTCATCAGTTCTGGTGCCGAAATCTTAGAAACTTGCCTAAAAAAGACCCAGAATCTATTCATCTAGTCAAGAGGAAGCTTTCTATGTATTTAAAATTAATTTTGAAAGACATTTTTGGTTTTCACAATTTTTGACTTAAGGGCCCCAAGTCAATTTTGGATGACTTCGGCTTCGGATTAGAACTGCATCAATTTGTATTCCAATAGACTCCCTGGACCCAGTATAATGTATATCCACCCTTAGAATGTGTGTTTTCTTCCCCCCCTCCTTTTAAATTCATATGTTTTGTAATTTTGTGCCTCAGTGCCTTTCTCATCAGTTCTGATGCCGAAATCTTAGAAACTTGCCTAAAAAAGACCCAGAATCTATTCATCTAGTCAAGAGGAAACTTTCTATGTATTTAAAATTAATTTTGAAAGACATTTTTGGTTTTTCACAATTTTTGACTTGAGGGCCCAGGTTAAATTTTGGGTGACTTCGGCTTCGGATTAGAACTGCATCAATTTGTATTCCAATAGACTCTCTGCACCCAGTACAATGTATATCCCCCCTTAGAATGTGTGTTTCCCCCCCCCCTTTTAAATTCATATGTTTTGTAATTTTGTGCCTCTGTGCCTTTTTCATCAGTGATGGTGCCGAAATCTTAGAAACTTGCCTAAAAAAGACCCAGAATCTATTCATCTAGTCAAGAGGAAGCTTTCTATGTATTTAAAATTAATTTTGAAAGACATCTTTGGTTTTCACAATTTTTGACTTGAGGGCCAAGGGTCAATTTTGGGTGACTTCGGCTTCGGATTAGAACTGCATCAATTTGTATTCCAATAGAATCTCTGGACCCAGAACAATGTATATCCACCCTTAGAATGTGTGTTTTCTTCCCCCCCCTTTTAAATTCATGTTTTGTAATTTTGTGCCTCTTTGCCTTTTTCATCAGTGATGGTGCCGAAATCTTAGAAACTTGCCTAAAAAAGACCCAGAATCTATTCATCTAGTCAAGAGGAAGCTTTCTATGTATTTAAAATTAATTTTGAAAGACATTTTTGGTTTTCACAATTTTTGACTTAAGGGCCCAGGTTAAATTTTGGGTGACTTCGGCTTCGGATTAGAACTGCATTAATTTGTATTCCAATAGACTCTCTGGACCCAGTACAATGTATGTCCACCCTTAGAATGTGTGTTTTCTTCCGCCCCCCTCCTTTTAAATTCATATGTTTTGTAATTTTGTGCCTCTGTGCCTTTTTCATCAGTTCTGGTGCCGAAATCTTAGAAACTTGCCTAAAAAAGACCCAGAATCTATTTATCTAGTCAAGAGGAAGCTTTCTATGTATCTAAAATTAATTTTGAAAGACATTTTTGGTTTTCACAATTTTTGACTTAAGGGCCCCAAGTCAATTTTGGTCGACTTCGGCTTCGGATTAGAACTGCATCAATTTGTATTCCAATAGACTCCCTGGACCCAGTATAATGTATATCCACCCTTAGAATGTGTGTTTTCTTCCCCCCCTCCTTTTAAATTCATATGTTTTGTAATTTTGTGCCTCAGTGCCTTTCTCATCAGTTCTGATGCCGAAATCTTAGAAACTTGCCTAAAAAAGACCCAGAATCTATTCATCTAGTCAAGAGGAAACTTTCTATGTATTTAAAATTAATTTTGAAAGACATTTTTGGTTTTTCACAATTTTTGACTTGAGGGCCCAGGTTAAATTTTGGGTGACTTCGGCTTCGGATTAGAACTGCATCAATTTGTATTCCAATAGACTCTCTGGACCCAGTACAATGTATATCCCCCCTTAGAATGTGTGTTTTCCCCCCTCCCTTTTAAATTCATATGTTTTGTAATTTTGTGCCTCTGTGCCTTTTTCATCAGTTCTGGTGCCGAAATCTTAGAAACTTGCCTAAAAAAGACCCAGAATCTATTCATCTAGTCAAGAGGAAGCTTTCTATGTATTTAAAATTAATTTTGAAAGACATCTTTGGTTTTCACAATTTTTGACTTGAGGGCCAAGGGTCAATTTTGGGTGACTTCGGCTTCGGATTAGAACTGCATCAATTTGTATTCCAATAGAATCTCTGGACCCAGAACAATGTATATCCACCCTTAGAATGTGTGTTTTCTTCCCCCCCCCCCCTTTTAAATTCATATGCTTTGTAATTTTGTGCGTGTGTGCCTTTTTCATCAGTTCTGGTGCCGAAATCTTAGAAACTTGCCTAAAAAAGACCCTGAATCTATTCATCTAGTCAAGAGGAAGCTTTCTATGTATCTAAAATTAATTTTGAAACACATTTTTGGTTTTCACAATTTTTGACCTAAGGGCCCAGGTTAAATTTTGGGTGACTTTGGCTTCGGATTAGAACTGCATCAATTTGTATTCCAACAGACTCTCTGGACCCAGTACAATGTATATCCACCCTTAGAATATTTGTTTTCTCCCCCCCGCCCTTTTAAATTCATATGTTTTTTAATTTTGTGCCTCTGTGCCTTTTTCATCAGTTCTGGTGCCGAAATCTTAGAAACTTGCCTAAAAAAGACCCATAATCTATTCATCTAGTCAAGAGGAAGCTTTCTATGTATTTGAAATTAATTTTGAAAGACATTTTTGGTTTTCACAATTTTTGACTTAAGGGCCCAGGGTCAATTTTAGGTGACTTCGGCTTCGGATTAGAACTGCATCAATTTGTATTCCAATAGACTCTCTGGACCCAGTACAATGTATATCCACCCTTAGAATGTGTGTTTTCTTCCCCCCCCCCTTTTAAATTCATATGCTTTGTAATTTTGTGCGTCTGTGCCTTTTTCATCAGTTCTGGTGCCGAAATCTTAGAAACTTGCCTAAAAAAGACCCATAATCTATTCATCTAGTCAAGAGGAAGCTTTCTATGTATCTAAAATTAATTTTGAAACACATTTTTGGTTTTCACAATTTTTGACATAAGGGCCCAGGTTAAATTTTGGGTGACTTTGGCTTCGGATTAGAACTGCATCAATTTGTATTCCAATAGACTCTCTGGACCCAGTACAATGTATATCCACCCTTAGAATATGTGTTTTCTTCCCCCCCCTTTTAAATTCATATGTTTTGTAATTTTGACCAGGGTAAATTTTGGGTGACTTCGGCTTCAGATTAGAACTGCATCTATTTGTATTCCAATAGACTCTCTGGACCCAGTACAATGTATATCCACCCTTAGAATGTGTGTTTTCTCCCCCCCCCCCTTTTAAATTCATATGTTTTTATTTTTGTGACTCTGGGCCTTTTATATCAGTTCTGGTGCCGAAATCTTAGAAACTTGGCTAAAAAAGACCCAAGATCTATTCATCTAGTCAAGAGGAAGCTTTCTATGTATTTAAAATTAATTTTGAAAGACATTTTTGGTTTTCACAATTTTTGACTTAAGGGCCCCAGGTTAAATTTTAGGTGACTTCGGCTTCGGATTAGGACTGCATCAATTTGTATTCCAATAGACTCTCTGGACCCAGTACAATGTATATCCACCCTTAAAAGGTGTGTTTTCTCCTCCCCCCTTTTAAATTCATATGTTTTGTAATTTTGTGCCTCTGTGCCTTTTTCATCAGTTCTGGTGCCCAAATCTTAGAAACTTGCCTAAAAAAGACCCATAATCTATTCATCTAGTCAAGGGGAAGCTTTCTATGTATTTAGAATTAATTTTGAAAGACATTTTTGGTTTTCACAATTTTTGACTTAAGGGTCCTAGGTTAAATTTTGGTCGACTTCGGCTTCGGATTGGAACTGCATTAATTTGTATTCCAATAGACTCTCTGGACCCAGTACAATGTATATCCACCCTTAGAATGTGTGTTTTCTTCCCCCTCATTTTAAATTCATATGCTTTGTAATTTTGTGCCTCTGTGCCTTTTTCATCAGTTCTGGTGCCGAAATTTTAGAAACTTGCCTAAAAAAGACCCAGAATCTATTCATCTAGTCAAGAGGAAGCTTTCTATGCGTCTAAAATTAATTTTGAAAGACATTTTTGGTTTTCACAATTTTTGACTTAAGGGCCCCAGGTTAAATTTTGGGTGACTTCGGCTTCGGATTAGAACTGCATTAATTTGTATTCCAATAGACTCTCTGGACCCAGTACAATGTATATCCACCCTTAGAATGTGTGTTTTCTCCCCCCCCCTTTTTAAATTCATATGTTTTGTAATTTTGTGCCTCTCTGCCTTTTTCATCAGTTCTGGTGCCGAAATCTTAGAAACTTGCCTAAAAAAGACCCAGAATCTATTCATCTAGTCAAGAGGAAGCTTTCTATGTATTTAAAATTAATTTTGAAAGACATTTTTGGTTTTCACAATTTTTGACTTAAGGGCCCCAAGTCAATTTTGGATGACTTCGGCTTCGGATTAGAACTGCATCAATTTGTATTCCAATAGACTCCCTGGACCCAGTATAATGTATATCCACCCTTAGAATGTGTGTTTTCTTCCCCCCCTCCTTTTAAATTCATATGTTTTGTAATTTTGTGCCTCAGTGCCTTTCTCATCAGTTCTGATGCCGAAATCTTAGAAACTTGCCTAAAAAAGACCCAGAATCTATTCATCTAGTCAAGAGGAAACTTTCTATGTATTTAAAATTAATTTTGAAAGACATTTTTGGTTTTTCACAATTTTTGACTTGAGGGCCCAGGTTAAATTTTGGGTGACTTCGGCTTCGGATTAGAACTGCATCAATTTGTATTCCAATAGACTCTCTGGACCCAGTACAATGTATATCCCCCCTTAGAATGTGTGTTTTCCCCCCCCCCCCTTTTAAATTCATATGTTTTGTAATTTTGTGCCTCTGTGCCTTTTTCATCAGTGATGGTGCCGAAATCTTAGAAACTTGCCTAAAAAAGACCCAGAATCTATTCATCTAGTCAAGAGGAAGCTTTCTATGTATTTAAAATTAATTTTGAAAGACATCTTTGGTTTTCACAATTTTTGACTTGAGGGCCAAGGGTCAATTTTGGGTGACTTCGGCTTCGGATTAGATCTGCATCAATTTGTATTCCAATAGAATCTCTGGACCCAGAACAATGTATATCCACCCTTAGAATGTGTGTTTTCTTCCCCCCCCTTTTAAATTCATATGTTTTGTAATTTTGTGCCTCTTTGCCTTTTTCATCAGTGATGGTGCCGAAATCTTAGAAACTTGCCTAAAAAAGACCCAGAATCTATTCATCTAGTCAAGAGGAAGCTTTCTATGTATTTAAAATTAATTTTGAAAGACATTTTTGGTTTTCACAATTTTTGACTTAAGGGCCCAGGTTAAATTTTGGGTGACTTCGGCTTCGGATTAGAACTGCATCAATTTGTATTCCAATAGAATCTCTGGACCCAGAACAATGTATATCCACCCTTAGAATGTGTGTTTTCTTCCCCCCCCCCCCCCCTTTTAAATTCATATGCTTTGTAATTTTGTGCGTGTGTGCCTTTTTCATCAGTTCTGGTGCCGAAATCTTAGAAACTTGCCTAAAAAAGACCCTGAATCTATTCATCTAGTCAAGAGGAAGCTTTCTATGTATCTAAAATTAATTTTGAAACACATTTTTGGTTTTCACAATTTTTGACCTAAGGGCCCAGGTTAAATTTTGGGTGACTTTGGCTTCGGATTAGAACTGCATCAATTTGTATTCCAACAGACTCTCTGGACCCAGTACAATGTATATCCACCCTTAGAATATTTGTTTTCTCCCCCCCGCCCTTTTAAATTCATATGTTTTTTAATTTTGTGCCTCTGTGCCTTTTTCATCAGTTCTGGTGCCGAAATCTTAGAAACTTGCCTAAAAAAGACCCATAATCTATTCATCTAGTCAAGAGGAAGCTTTCTATGTATTTGAAATTAATTTTGAAAGACATTTTTGGTTTTCACAATTTTTGACTTAAGGGCCCAGGGTCAATTTTAGGTGACTTCGGCTTCGGATTAGAACTGCATCAATTTGTATTCCAATAGACTCTCTGGACCCAGTACAATGTATATCCACCCTTAGAATGTGTGTTTTCTTCCCCCCCCCTTTTAAATTCATATGCTTTGTAATTTTGTGCGTCTGTGCCTTTTTCATCAGTTCTGGTGCCGAAATCTTAGAAACTTGCCTAAAAAAGACCCATAATCTATTCATCTAGTCAAGAGGAAGCTTTCTATGTATCTAAAATTAATTTTGAAACACATTTTTGGTTTTCACAATTTTTGACCTAAGGGCCCAGGTTAAATTTTGGGTGACTTTGGCTTCGGATTAGAACTGCATCAATTTGTATTCCAATAGACTCTCTGGACCCAGTACAATGTATATCCACCCTTAGAATATGTGTTTTCTTCCCCCCCCCTTTAAATTCATATGTTTTGTAATTTTGACCAGGGTAAATTTTGGGTGACTTCGGCTTCAGATTAGAACTGCATCTATTTGTATTCCAATAGACTCTCTGGACCCAGTACAATGTATATCCACCCTTAGAATGTGTGTTTTCTCCCCCCCCCCCTTTTAAATTCATATGTTTTTATTTTTGTGACTCTGGGCCTTTTATATCAGTTCTGGTGCCGAAATCTTAGAAACTTGGCTAAAAAAGACCCAAGATCTATTCATCTAGTCAAGAGGAAGCTTTCTATGTATTTAAAATTAATTTTGAAAGACATTTTTGGTTTTCACAATTTTTGACTTAAGGGCCCCAGGTTAAATTTTAGGTGACTTCGGCTTCGGATTAGGACTGCATCAATTTGTATTCCAATAGACTCTCTGGACCCAGTACAATGTATATCCACCCTTAAAAGGTGTGTTTTCTCCTCCCCCCTTTTAAATTCATATGTTTTGTAATTTTGTGCCTCTGTGCCTTTTTCATCAGTTCTGGTGCCCAAATCTTAGAAACTTGCCTAAAAAAGACCCATAATCTATTC
Source organism: Alentia gelatinosa (assembly GCA_950022655.1). Classification (NCBI taxonomy): domain Eukaryota; kingdom Metazoa; phylum Annelida; class Polychaeta; order Phyllodocida; family Polynoidae; genus Alentia; species Alentia gelatinosa. Next base: position 13,073,346 of record OX465590.1, read on the forward strand.
ATCTAGTCAAGGGGAAGCTTTCTATGTATTTAGAATTAATTTTGAAAGACATTTTTGGTTTTCACAATTTTTGACTTAAGGGTCCTAGGTTAAATTTTGGTCGACTTCGGCTTCGGATTGGAACTGCATTAATTTGTATTCCAATAGACTCTCTGGACCCAGTACAATGTATATCCACCCTTAGAATGTGTGTTTTCTTCCCCCTCATTTTAAATTCATATGCTTTGTAATTTTGTGCCTCTGTGCCTTTTTCATCAGTTCTGGTGCCGAAATTTTAGAAACTTGCCTAAAAAAGACCCAGAATCTATTCATCTAGTCAAGAGGAAGCTTTCTATGCGTCTAAAATTAATTTTGAAAGACATTTTTGGTTTTCACAATTTTTGACTTAAGGGCCCCAGGTTAAATTTTGGGTGACTTCGGCTTCGGATTAGAACTGCATTAATTTGTATTCCAATAGACTCTCTGGACCCAGTACAATGTATATCCACCCTTAGAATGTGTGTTTTCTCCCCCCCCCTTTTTAAATTCATATGTTTTGTAATTTTGTGCCTCTCTGCCTTTTTCATCAGTTCTGGTGCCGAAATCTTAGAAACTTGCCTAAAAAAGACCCAGAATCTATTCATCTAGTCAAGAGGAAGCTTTCTATGTATTTAAAATTAATTTTGAAAGACATTTTTGGTTTTCACAATTTTTGACTTAAGGGCCCCAAGTCAATTTTGGATGACTTCGGCTTCGGATTAGAACTGCATCAATTTGTATTCCAATAGACTCCCTGGACCCAGTATAATGTATATCCACCCTTAGAATGTGTGTTTTCTTCCCCCCCTCCTTTTAAATTCATATGTTTTGTAATTTTGTGCCTCAGTGCCTTTCTCATCAGTTCTGATGCCGAAATCTTAGAAACTTGCCTAAAAAAGACCCAGAATCTATTCATCTAGTCAAGAGGAAACTTTCTATGTATTTAAAATTAATTTTGAAAGACATTTTTGGTTTTTCACAATTTTTGACTTGAGGGCCCAGGTTAAATTTTGGGTGACTTCGGCTTCGGATTAGAACTGCATCAATTTGTATTCCAATAGACTCTCTGGACCCAGTACAATGTATATCCCCCCTTAGAATGTGTGTTTCCCCCCCCCCTTTTAAATTCATATGTTTTGTAATTTTGTGCCTCTGTGCCTTTTTCATCAGTGATGGTGCCGAAATCTTAGAAACTTGCCTAAAAAAGACCCAGAATCTATTCATCTAGTCAAGAGGAAGCTTTCTATGTATTTAAAATTAATTTTGAAAGACATCTTTGGTTTTCACAATTTTTGACTTGAGGGCCAAGGGTCAATTTTGGGTGACTTCGGCTTCGGATTAGAACTGCATCAATTTGTATTCCAATAGAATCTCTGGACCCAGAACAATGTATATCCACCCTTAGAATGTGTGTTTTCTTCCCCCCCCTTTTAAATTCATATGTTTTGTAATTTTGTGCCTCTTTGCCTTTTTCATCAGTGATGGTGCCGAAATCTTAGAAACTTGCCTAAAAAAGACCCAGAATCTATTCATCTAGTCAAGAGGAAGCTTTCTATGTATTTAAAATTAATTTTGAAAGACATTTTTGGTTTTCACAATTTTTGACTTAAGGGCCCAGGTTAAATTTTGGGTGACTTCGGCTTCGGATTAGAACTGCATTAATTTGTATTCCAATAGACTCTCTCGACCCAGTACAATGTATGTCCACCCTTAGAATGTGTGTTTTCTTCCGCCCCCCTCCTTTTAAATTCATATGTTTTGTAATTTTGTGCCTCTGTGCCTTTTTCATCAGTTCTGGTGCCGAAATCTTAGAAACTTGCCTAAAAAAGACCCAGAATCTATTCATCTAGTCAAGAGGAAGCTTTCTATGTATCTAAAATTAATTTTGAAAGACATTTTTGGTTTTCACAATTTTTGACTGGGCCCAGGGTCAATTTTGGGTGACTTCGGCTTCGGATTAGAACTACATCAATCTGTATTCCAATAGACTCTCTGGACCCAGTACAATGTATATCCACCATTAGAATGTGTGTTTTCTTCCCCCCCCTCCTTTTAAATTCATATGTTTTGTAATTTTGTGCCTCTGTGCCGTTTTCATCAGTTCTGGTGCCGAAATCTTAGAAACTTGCCTAAAAAAACCCAGAATCTATTCATCTAGTCAAGAGGAAGCTTTCTATGTATTTAAAATTAATTTTGAAAGACATTTTTGGTTTTCACAATTTTTGACTTTAGGGCCCAGGGTCAATTTTGGATGACTTCGGCTTCGGATTAGAACTGCATCAATTTGTATTCCAATAGCCTCCCTGGACCCAGTACAATGTATATCCACCCTTAGAATGTGTGTTTTCTTCCCCCCCTCCTTTTAAATTCATATGTTTTGTAATTTTGTGCCTCTGTGCCTTTTTCATCAGTTCTGGTGCCGAAATCTTAAAAACTTGCCTAAAAAAGACCCAGAATCTATTCATCTAGTCAAGAGGAAGCTTTCTATGTATTTAAAATTAATTTTGAAAGACATTTTTGGTTTTCACAATTTTTGACTTAAGGGCCCAGGTTAAATTTTGGGTGACTTCGGTTTTGGATAGAACTGCGATAATTTGTATTCAAATAGACTCTCTGGACCCAGTACAATGTATATCCACCCTTAGAATGTTTGTTTTCTCCCCCCCCCCCTTTTAAATTCATATGTTTTGTAATTTTGTGCCTCTGTGCCTTTTTCATCAGTTCTGGTGCCAAAATCTTAGAAACTTGCCTATTAAAGACCCAGAATCTATTCATCTAGTCAAGAGGAAGCTTTCTATGTATTTAAAATTAATTTTGAAAAACATTTTTGGTTTTCACAATTTTTGACTTAAGGGCCCAGGGTCAATTTTGGGTGACTTCGGCTTCGGATTAGAACTGCATCAATTTGTATTCCAATAGACTCTCTGGACCCAGTACAATGTATATCCACCCTTAGAATGTGTGTTTTCTTCCCCCCCTCCTTTTAAATTCATATGTTTTGTAATTTTGTGCCTCTGTGCCTTTTTCATCAGTTCTGGTGCCGAAATCTTAGAAACTTGCCTAAAAAAGACCCAGAATCTATTCATCTAGTCAAGAGGAAGCTTTCTATGTATTTAAAATTAATTTTGAAAGACATTTTTGGTTTTCACAATTTTTGACTTAAGGGCCCAGGTTAAATTTTGGGTGACTTCGGTTTCGGATAGAACTGCGATAATTTGTATTCAAATAGACTCTCTGGACCCAGTACAATGTATATCCACCCTTAGAATGTTTGTTTTCTCCCCCCCCCTTTTAAATTCATATGTTTTGTAATTTTGTGCCTCTGTGCCTTTTTCATCAGTTCTGGTGCCAAAATCTTAGAAACTTGCCTATTAAAGACCCAGAATCTATTCATCTAGTCAAGAGGAAGCTTTCTATGTATTTAAAATTAATTTTGAAAAACATTTTTGGTTTTCTCAATTTTTGACTTAAGGGCCCAGGGTCAATTTTTGGTGACTTCGGCTTCGGATTAGAACTGCATCAATTTGTATTCCAATAGACTCTCTGGACCCAGTACAATGTAAATCCACCCTTAGAATGTGTGTTTTCTTCCCCCCCCCTTTTAAATTCATATGTTTTGTAATTTTGTGCCTCTGTGCCTTTTTCATCAGTTCTGGTGCCGAAATCTTAGAAACTTGCCTAAAAAAGACCCAGAATCTATTCATCTAGTCAAGAGGAAGCTTTCTATATATTTAAAATTAATTTTGAAAGACATTTTTGGTTTTCACAATTTTGTAATTTTGTGCCTCTGTGCCTTTTTCATCAGTTCTGGTGCCGAAATCTTAGAAACTTGCCTAAAAAAGACCCAGAATCTATTCATCTAGTCAAGAGGAAGCTTTCTATGTATTTAAAATTAATTTTGAAAGACATCTTTGGTTTTCACAATTTTTGACTTGAGGGCCAAGGGTCAATTTTGGGTGACTTCGGCTTCGGATTAGAACTGCATCAATTTGTATTCCAATAGAATCTCTGGACCCAGAACAATGTATATCCACCCTTAGAATGTGTGTTTTCTTCCCCCCCCTTTTAAATTCATATGTTTTGTAATTTTGTGCCTCTTTGCCTTTTTCATCAGTGATGGTGCCGAAATCTTAGAAACTTGCCTAAAAAAGACCCAGAATCTATTCATCTAGTCAAGAGGAAGCTTTCTATGTATTTAAAATTAATTTTGAAAGACATTTTTGGTTTTCACAATTTTTGACTTAAGGGCCCAGGTTAAATTTTGGGTGACTTAGGCTTCGGATTAGAACTGCATTAATTTATATTCCAATAGACTCTCTGGACCCAGTACAATGTATGTCCACCCTTAGAATGTGTGTTTTCTTCCGCCCCCCTCCTTTTAAATTCATATGTTTTGTAATTTTGTGCCTCTGTGCCTTTTTCATCAGTTCTGGTGCCGAAATCTTAGAAACTTGCCTAAAAAAGACCCAGAATCTATTCATCTAGTCAAGAGGAAGCTTTCTATGTATCTAAAATTAATTTTGAAAGACATTTTTGGTTTTCACAATTTTTGACTGGGCCCAGGGTCAATTTTGGGTGACTTCGGCTTCGGATTAGAACTACATCAATCTGTATTCCAATAGACTCTCTGGACCCAGTACAATGTATATCCACCATTAGAATGTGTGTTTTCTTCCCCCCCCCCCTCCTTTTAAATTCATATGTTTTGTAATTTTGTGCCTCTGTGCCTTTTTCATCAGTTCTGGTGCCGAAATCTTAGAAACTTGCCTAAAAAAAACCCAGAATCTATTCATCTAGTCAAGAGGAAGCTTTCTATGTATTTAAAATTAATTTTGAAAGACATTTTTGGTTTTCACAATTTTTGACTTTAGGGCCCAGGGTCAATTTTGGATGACTTCGGCTTCGAATTAGAACTGCATCAATTTGTATTCCAATAGCCTCCCTGGACCCAGTACAATGTATATCCACCCTTAGAATGTGTGTTTTCTTCCCCCCCTCCTTTTAAATTCATATGTTTTGTAATTTTGTGCCTCTGTGCCTTTTTCATCAGTTCTGGTGCCGAAATCTTAGAAACTTGCCTAAAAAAGACCCAGAATCTATTCATCTAGTCAAGAGGAAGCTTTCTATGTATTTAAAATTAATTTTTAAAGACATTTTTGGTTTTCACAATTTTTGACTTAAGGGCCCAGGTTAAATTTTGGGTGACTTCGGTTTCGGATAGAACTGCGATAATTTGTATTCAAATAGACTCTCTGGACCCAGTACAATGTATATCCACCCTTAGAATGTTTGTTTTCTCCCCCCCCCTTTTAAATTCATATGTTTTGTAATTTTGTGCCTCTGTGCCTTTTTCATCAGTTCTGGTGCCAAAATCTTAGAAACTTGCCTATTAAAGACCCAGAATCTATTCATCTAGTCAAGAGGAAGCTTTCTATGTATTTAAAATTAATTTTGAAAAACATTTTTGGTTTTCTCAATTTTTGACTTAAGGGCCCAGGGTCAATTTTGGGTGACTTCGGCTTCGGATTAAAACTGCATCAATTTGTATTCCAATAGACTCTCTGGACCCAGTACAATGTAAATCCACCCTTAGAATGTGTGTTTTCTTCCCCCCCCCCTTTTAAATTCATATGTTTTGTAATTTTGTGCCTCTGTGCCTTTTTCATCAGTTCTGGTGCCGAAATCTTAGAAACTTGCCTAAAAAAGACCCAGAATCTATTCATCTAGTCAAGAGGAAGCTTTCTATATATTTAAAATTAATTTTGAAAGACATTTTTGGTTTTCACAATTTTGTAATTTTGTGCCTCTGTGCTTTTTTCATCAGTTCTGGTGCCAAAATCTTAGAAACTTGCCTAAAAAAGACCCAGAATCTATTCATCTAGTCAAGAGGAAACTTTCTATGTATTTAAAATTAATTTTGAAAGATATTTTTGGTTTTCACAATTTTTGACTTAAGGGCCCCAGGTTAAATTTTGGGTGACTTCGGCTTCGGATTAGAACTGCATTAATTTGTATTCAAATAGACTCTCTGGACCCAGTACAATGTATATACACCCTTAGAATGTGTGTTTTCTTCCCCCCCCTTTTTAAATTCATGTTTTGTAATTTTGTGCCTCTGTGCCTTTTTCATCAGTTCTGGTGCCGAAATCTTAGAAACTTGCCTAAAAAAGACCCAGAATCTATTCAAGTAGTCAAGAGGAAACTTTCTATGTATTTAAAATTAATTTTGAAAGACATTTTTGGTTTTCACAATTTTTGACTTAAGGGCGCAGGGTCAATTTTAGGTGACTTCGGCTTCGGATTAGAACTGCATCAATTTGTATTCCAATAGACTCCCTGGACCCAGTACAATGTATATCCACCCTTAGAATGTGTGTTTTCTTCCCCCCCCCTCCTTTTAAATTCATATGTTTTGTAATTTTGTGCCTCTGTGCCTTTTTCATCAGTTCTGGTGCCGAAATCTTAGAAACTTGCCTAAAAAAGACCCACAATCTATTCATTTAGTCAAGAGGAAGCTTTCTATGTATTTAAAATTAATTTTGAAAGACATCTTTGGTTTTCACAATTTTTGACTTGAGGGCCCAGGGTCAATTTTGGGTGACTTCGGCTTCGGATTAGAACTGCATCAATTTGTATTCCAATAGACTCTCTGGACCCAGTACAATGTAAATCCACCCTTAGAATGTGTGTTTTCTTCCCCCCCCCCTTTTAAATTCATATGTTTTGTAATTTTGTGCCTCTGTGCCTTTTTCATCAGTTCTGGTGCCGAAATCTTAGAAACTTGCCTAAAAAAGACCCAGAATCTATTCATCTAGTCAAGAGGAAGCTTTCTATATATTTAAAATTAATTTTGAAAGACATTTTTGGTTTTCACAATTTTGTAATTTTGTGCCTCTGTGCTTTTTTCATCAGTTCTGGTGCCGAAATCTTAGAAACTTGCCTAAAAAAGACCCAGAATCTATTCATCTAGTCAAGAGGAAGCTTTCTATGTATCTAAAATTAATTTTGAAAGACATTTTTGGTTTTCACAATTTTTGACTAAAGGGCCCAGGGTCAATTTTGGGTGACTTCGGCTTCGGAATAGAACTGCATCAATCAGTATTCCAATAGACTCCCTGGACCCAGTACAATGTATATCAACCCTTAGAATGTGTGTTTTCTTCCCCCCCTCCTTTTAAATTCATATGTTTTGTAATTTTGTGCCTCTGTGCCTTTTTCATCAGTTCTGGTGCCGAAATCTTAGAAACTTGCCTAAAAAAGACCCAGAATCTATTCATCTAGTCAAAAGGAAGCTTTCTATGTATTTAAAATTAATTTTGAAAGACATTTTTGGTTTTCACAATTTTTGACTTAAGGGCCCAGGTTAAATTTTGGGTGACTTCGGTTTCGGATAGAACTGCGATAATTTGTATTCAAATAGACTCTCTGGACCCAGTACAATGTATATCCACCCTTAGAATGTTTGTTTTCTCCCCCCCCCTTTTAAATTCATATGTTTTGTAATTTTGTGCCTCTGTGCCTTTTTCATCAGTTCTGGTGCCAAAATCTTAGAAACTTGCCTATTAAAGACCCAGAATCTATTCATCTAGTCAAGAGGAAGCTTTCTATGTATTTAAAATTAATTTTGAAAAACATTTTTGGTTTTCTCAATTTTTGACTTAAGGGCCCAGGGTCAATTTTGGGTGACTTCGGCTTCGGATTAAAACTGCATCAATTTGTATTCCAATAGACTCTCTGGACCCAGTACAATGTAAATCCACCCTTAGAATGTGTGTTTTCTTCCCCCCCCCCTTTTAAATTCATATGTTTTGTAATTTTGTGCCTCTGTGCCTTTTTCATCAGTTCTGGTGCCGAAATCTTAGAAACTTGCCTAAAAAAGACCCAGAATCTATTCATCTAGTCAAGAGGAAGCTTTCTATATATTTAAAATTAATTTTGAAAGACATTTTTGGTTTTCACAATTTTGTAATTTTGTGCCTCTGTGCTTTTTTCATCAGTTCTGGTGCCGAAATCTTAGAAACTTGCCAAAAAAAGACCCAGAATCTATTCATCTAGTCAAGAGGAAGCTTTCCAAGTATTTAAAATTAATATTGTATGACATTTTTGGTTTTCACAATATTTGACTTGAGGGCCCAGGTTAAATTTTGGGTGACTTCGGCTTCGGATTAGAACTGCATCAATTTGTATTCCAATAGACTCTCTTGACCCAGTACAATGTATATCCACCCTTAGAATGTGTGTTTTCTTCCCCCCCCTTTTTAAATTCATGTTTTGTAATTTTGTGCCTCTGTGCCTTTTTCATCAGTTCTGGTGCCGAAATCTTAGAAACTTGCCTAAAAAAGACCCAGAATCTATTCAAGTAGTCAAGAGGAAACTTTCTATGTATTTAAAATTAATTTTGAAAGACTTTTTTGGTTTTCACAATTTTTGACTTAAGGGCGCAGGGTCAATTTTAGGTGACTTCGGCTTCGGATTAGAACTGCATCAATTTGTATTCCAATAGACTCCCTGGACCCAGTACAATGTATATCCACCCTTAGAATGTGTGTTTTCTTCCCCCCCCTCCTTTTAAATTCATATGTTTTGTAATTTTGTGCCTCTGTGCCTTTTTCATCAGTTCTGGTGCCGAAATCTTAGAAACTTGCCTAAAAAAGACCCACAATCTATTCATTTAGTCAAGAGGAAGCTTTCTATGTATTTAAAATTAATTTTGAAAGACATCTTTGGTTTTCACAATTTTTGACTTGAGGGCCCAGGGTCAATTTTGGGTGACTTCGGCTTCGGATTAGAACTGCATCAATTTGTATTCCAATAGACTCTCTGGACCCAGTACAATGTAAATCCACCCTTAGAATGTGTGTTTTCTTCCCCCCCCCCCCTTTTAAATTCATATGTTTTGTAATTTTGTGCCTCTGTGCCTTTTTCATCAGTTCTGGTGCCGAAATCTTAGAAACTTGCCTAAAAAAGACCCAGAATCTATTCATCTAGTCAAGAGGAAGCTTTCTATATATTTAAAATTAATTTTGAAAGACATTTTTGGTTTTCACAATTTTGTAATTTTGTGCCTCTGTGCTTTTTTCATCAGTTCTGGTGCCGAAATCTTAGAAACTTGCCTAAAAAAGACCCAGAATCTATTCATCTAGTCAAGAGGAAGCTTTCTATGTATCTAAAATTAATTTTGAAAGACATTTTTGGTTTTCACAATTTTTGACTAAAGGGCCCAGGGTCAATTTTGGGTGACTTCGGCTTCGGAATAGAACTGCATCAATCAGTATTCCAATAGACTCCCTGGACCCAGTACAATGTATATCAACCCTTAGAATGTGTGTTTTCTTCCCCCCCTCCTTTTAAATTCATATGTTTTGTAATTTTGTGCCTCTGTGCCTTTTTCATCAGTTCTTGTGCCGAAATCTTAGAAACTTGCCTAAAAAAGACCCAGAATCTATTCATTTAGTCAAGAGGAAGCTTTCTATGTATTTAAAATTAATTTTGAAAGACATTTTTGGTTTTCACAATTTTTGACTTAAGGGCGCAGGGTCAATTTTTGGTGACTTCGGCTTCGGATTAGAACTGCATCAATTTGTATTCCAATAGACTCTCTGGACCCAGTACAATGTATATCCACCCTTAGAATGTGTGTTTTCTTCCCCCCCCCTTTTAAATTCATATGCTTTGTAATTTTGTGCGTCTGTGCCTTTTTCATCAGTTCTGGTGCCGAAATCTTAGAAACTTGCCTAAAAAAGACCCTGAATCTATTCATCTAGTCAAGAGGAAGCTTTCTATGTATCTAAAATTAATTTTGAAACACATTTTTGGTTTTCACAACTTTTGACCTAAGGGCCCAGGTTAAATTTTGGGTGACTTTGGCTTCGGATTAGAACTGCATCAATTTGTATTCCAACAGACTCTCTGGACCCAGTACAATGTATATCCCCCTTAGAATATGTGTTTTCTCCCCCCCCGCCCTTTTAAATTCATATGTTTTTTAATTTTGTGCCTCTGTGCCTTTTTCATCAGTTCTGGTGCCCAAATCTTAGAAACTTGCCTAAAAAAGACCCAGAATCTATTCATCTAGTCAAGAGGAAGCTTTCTATGTATTTAAAATTAATTTTGAAAGACATCTTTGGTTTTCACAACTTTTGACTTAAGGGCCCAGGGTCAATTTTGGGTGACTTCGGCTTCGGATTAGAACTGCATCAATTTGAATTCCAATAGACTCTCTGGACCCAGTACAATGTATATCCACCCTTAGAATGTGTGTTTTCTTCCCCCCCCCCCTTTTAAATTTATATGCTTTGTAATTTTGTGCATCTGTGCCTTTTTCATCAGTTCTGGTGCCGAAATCTTAGAAACTTGCCTAAAAAAGACCCTGAATCTATTCATCTAGTCAAGAGGAAGCTTTCTATGTATCTAAAATTAATTTTGAAACACATTTTTGGTTTTCACAATTTTTGACCTAAGGGCCCAGGTTAAATTTTGGGTGACTTTGGCTTCGGATTAGAACTGCATCAATTTGTATTCCAACAGACTCTCTGGACCCAGTACAATGTATATCCACCCTTAGAATATGTGTTTTCTCCCCCCCGCCCTTTTAAATTCATATGTTTTTTTAATTTTGTGCCTCTGTGCCTTTTTCATCAGTTCTGGTGCCGAAATCTTAGAAACTTGCCTAAAAAAGACCCATAATCTATTCATCTAGTCAAGAGGAAGCTTTCTATGTATTTAAAATTAATTTTGAAAGACATCTTTGGTTTTCACAATTTTTGACTTAAGGGCCCAGGGTCAATTTTGGGTGACTTCGGCTTCGGATTAGAACTGCATTAATTTGTATTCCAATAGACTCTCTTGACCCAGTACACTGTATATCCACCCTTAGAATGTGTGTTTTCTTCCCCCCCCTTTTAAATTCATATGTTTTGTAATTCTGTGCCTCTGTGCCTTTTTCATCAGTTCTGGTGTTGAAATCTTAGAAACTTGCCTAAAAAAGACTTAGAATCTACTCATCTAGTCAAGAGGAAGCTTTCTATGTATTTAAAATTAATTTTGAAAGACATTTTTGGTTTTCACAATTTTTGACTTAAGGGCCCAGGGTCAATTTTGGGTGACTTCGGCTTCGGATTAGAACTGCATCAATTTGTATTCCAATAGACTCCCTGGACCCAGTACAATGTATATCCACCCTTAGAATGTGTGTTTTCTTCCCCCCCCCTTTTAAATTCATATGTTTTGTAATTTTGACCAGGGTAAATTTTGGGTGACTTCGGCTTCGGATTAGAACTGCATCAATTTGTATTCCAATAGACTCCCTGGACCAAGTACAATGTATATCCACCCTTAGAATGTGTGTTTTCTTCCCCCCCCCCTCCTTTTAAATTCATATGTTTTGTAATTTTGTGCCTCTGTGCCTTTTTCATCAGTTCTGGTGCCGAAATCTTAGAAACTTGCCTAAAAAGGACCCAGAATCTATTCGTCTAGTCAAGAGGAAGCTTTCTATGTATTTAAAATTAATTTTGAAAGACATTTTTGGTTTTCACAATTTTTGACTTGAGGGCCGAGGGTCAATTTTGGGTGACTTCGGCTTCGGATTAGAACTGCATCAATTTGTATTCCAATAGACTCTCTGGAGCAAGTACAATGTATATCCACCCTTAGAATGTGTGTTTTCTTCCCCCCCCCCTTTTAAATTCATATGTTTTGTAATTTTGTGCCTCTGTGCCTTTTTCATCAGTTCTGGTGCCGAAATCTTAGAAACTTGCCTAAAAAAGACCCAGAATCTATTCATCTAGTCAAGAGGAAGCTTTCTATGTATTTGAAATTAATTTTGAAAGACATTTTTGGTTTTCACAATTTTTGACTTAAGGGCCCAGGGTCAATTTTGGGTGAATTCGACTTCGGATTAGAACTGCATCAATTTGTATTCCAATAGACTCTCTTGACCCAGTACAATGTATATCCACCCTTAGAATGTGTGTTTTCTTCCCCCCCCCCTTTTAAATTCATATGTTTTGTAATTTTGTGCCTCTGTGCCTTTTTAATCAGTTCTGCTGCCTAAATCTTAGAAACTTGCCTAAAAAAGACCCAGAATCTATTCATCTAGTCAAGAGGAAGCTTTCTATGTATTTAAAATTAATTTTGAAAGACATTTTTGGTTTTCACAATTTTTGACTAAAGGGCCCAGGGTAAATTTTGGGTGACTTCGGCTTCGGAATAGAACTGCATCAATCAGTATTCCAATAGACTCCCTGGACCCAGTACAATGTATATCCACCCTTAGAATGTGTGTTTTCTTCCCCCCCTCCTTTTAAATTCATATGTTTTGTAATTTTGTGCCTCTGTGCCTTTTTCATCAGTTCTGGTGCCGAAATCTTAGAAACTTGCCTAAAAAAGACCCAGAATCTATTCATTTAGTCAAGAGGAAGCTTTCTATGTATTTAAAATTAATTTTGAAAGACATTTTTGGTTTTCACAATTTTTGACCTAAGGGCCCAGGTTAAATTTTGGGTGACTTTGGCTTCGGATTAGAACTGCATCAATTTGTATTCCAATAGACTCTCTGGACCCAGAACAATGTATATCCACCCTTAGAATATGTGTTTTCTTCCCCCCCCCTTTTAAATTCATATGTTTTGTAATTTTGACCAGGGTAAATTTTGGGTGACTTCGGCTTCAGATTAGAACTGCATCTGTTTGTATTCCAATAGACTCTCTGGACCCAGTACAATGTATATCCACCCTTAGAATGTGTGTTTTCTCCCCCCCCCCTTTTAAATTCATATGTTTTTATTTTTGTGACTCTGGGCCTTTTATATCAGTTCTGGTGCCGAAATCTTAGAAACTTGGCTAAAAAAGACCCAAGATCTATTCATCTAGTCAAGAGGAAGCTTTCTATGTATTTAAAATTAATTTTGAAAGACATTTTTGGTTTTCACAATTTTTGACTTAAGGGTCCTAGGTTAAATTTTGGTCGACTTCGGCTTCGGATTGGAACTGCATTAATTTGTATTCCAATAGACTCTCTGGACCCAGTACAATGTATATCCACCCTTAGAATGTGTGTTTTCTTCCCCCTCATTTTAAATTCATATGCTTTGTAATTTTGTGCCTCTGTGCCTTTTTCATCAGTTCTGGTGCCGAAATTTTAGAAACTTGCCTAAAAAAGACCCAGAATCTATTCATCTAGTCAAGAGGAAGCTTTCTATGTGTCTAAAATTAATTTTGAAAGACATTTTTGGTTTTCACAATTTTTGACTTAAGGGCCCCAGGTTAAATTTTGGGTGACTTCGGCTTCGGATTAGAACTGCATTAATTTGTATTCCAATAGACTCTCTGGACCCAGTACAATGTATATCCACCCTTAGAATGTGTGTTTTCTCCCCCCCCTTTTTAAATTCATATGTTTTGTAATTTTGTGCCTCTCTGCCTTTTTCATCAGTTCTGGTGCCGAAATCTTAGAAACTTGCCTAAAAAAGACCCAGAATCTATTCATCTAGGCAAGAGGAAGCTTTCTATGTATTTAAAATTAATTTTGAAAGACATTTTTGGTTTTCACAATTTTTGACTTAAGGGCCCCAAGTCAATTTTGGATGACTTCGGCTTCGGATTAGAACTGCATCAATTTGTATTCCAATAGACTCCCTGGACCCAGTATAATGTATATACACCCTTAGAATGTGTGTTTTCTCCCCCCCCCCCCCCCTTTTAAATTCATATGTTTTGTAATTTTGTGCCTCTGTGCCTTTTTCATCAGTTCTGGTGCCGAAATCTTAGAAACTTGCCAAAAAAAAGACCCAGAATCTATTCATCTAGTCAAGAGGAAGCTTTCTATGTATTTAAAATTAATTTCAAATGACATTTTTGGTTTTCACAATTTTTGACTTAAGGGCCCAGGTTAAATTTTGGGTGACTTTGGCTTCGGATTAGAACTGCATCAATTTGTATTCCAATAGACTCTCTGGACCCAGTACAATGTATATCCACCCTTAGAATGTGTTTTTTCTTCCCCCCCCCCTTTTGAATTCATATGTTTTGTAATTTTCTGCCTCCGTGCCTTTTTCATCAGTTCTGGTCCTAAAATCTTAGAAACTTGCCTTAAAAAAGTCCCAGAATCTATTCATCTAGTCAAGAGGAAGCTTTCTATGTATTTAAAATTAATTTTGAAAGACAATTTTGGTTTTCACAATTTTTGACTTCAGGGCCCAGGGTAAATTTTGGGTGTCTTCGGCTTCGGATTAGAACTGCATCAATTTGTATTCCAATAGACTCTCTGGACCAAGTACAATGTATATCCACCCTCAGAATGTGTGTTTTCTCCCCCCCCCCCTTTTAAATTCATATGTTTTGTAATTTTGTGCCTCTGTGCCTTTTTCATCAGTTCTGGTGCCGAAATCTTAGAAACTTGCCTTAAAAAGACCCAGAATCTATTCATCTAGTCAAGAGGAGGCTTTCTATGTATTTATAATTAATTTTGAAAGACATTATTTGTTTTCACAATTTTTGACTTAAGGGCCCCAGGGTAAATTTTGGGTGACTTCGGCTTCGGATTAGAACTGCATTAATTTGTATTCCAATAGACTCTCTTGACCCAGTACAATGTATATCCACCCTTAGAATGTGTGTTTTCTTCCCCCCCCCCTTTTAAATTCATATGTTTTGTAATTTTGTGCCTCTGTGCCTTTTTAATCAGTTCTGGTGCCGAAATCTTAGAAACTTGCCTAAAAAAGACTCAGAATCTATTCATCTAGTCAAGAGGAAACTTTCTATGTATTTAAAATTAATTTTGAAAGACATTTTTGGTTTTCACAATTTTTGACTTGAGGGCCCAGGGTAAATTTTGGGTGACTTCGGCTTCGGATTAGAACTGCATCAATTTGTATTCCAATAGACTCTCTGGACCCAGTACAATGTATATCCACCCTTAGAATGTGTGTTTTCTTCCCCCCCTTTTAAATTCATATGCTTTGTTATTTTGTGCCTCTGTGTCTTTTTCATCAGTTCTGGTGCCGAAATCTTAGAAACTTGCCTAAAAAAGACCCAGAATCTATTCATCTAGTCAATAGGAAGCTTTCTATGCGTCTAAAATTAATTTTGAAAGACATTTTTGGTTTTCACAATTTTTGACTTAAGGGCCCCAGGTTAAATTTTGGGTGACTTCAGCTTCGAATTAGAACTGCATTAATTTGTATTCCAATAGACTCTCTGGACCCAGTACAATGTATATCCACCCTTAGTATGTATGTTTTCTTCCCTCCCCCTTTTAAATTCATATGTTTTGTAATTTTGTGCCTCTGTGCCTTTTTTATCAGTTCTGGTGCCCAAATCTTAGAAACTTGCCTAAAAAAGACCAGAATCTATTCATCTAGTCAAGAGGAGGCTTTCTATGTATTTAAAATTAATTTTGAAAGAATTTTCGGTTATTACAATTTTTGACTTAAGGGCCCAGGGTAAATTTTGGGTGACTTCGGCTTCGGATTAGAACTGCATTAATTTGTATTCCAAAAGACTCTCTTGACCCAGTACAATGTATATCCACCCTTAGAATGTGTGTTTTCTTCCCCCCCCCCTTTTAAATTCATATGTTTTGTAATTCTGTGCCTCTGTGCCTTTTTCATCAGTTCTGGTGCCGAAATCTTAGAAACTTGCCTAAAAAAGACCCAGAATCTACTCATCTATTCAAGAGGAAGCTTTCTATGTATTTAAAATTAATTTTGAAAGACATTTTTGGTTTTCACTATTTTTGACTTAAGGGCCCAGGGTCAATTTTGGGTGACTTCGGCTTCGGATTAGAACTGCATCAATTTGTATTCCAATAGACTCCCTGGACCCAGTACAATGTATATCCATCCTTAGAATGTGTGTTTTCTTCCCCCCCTCTTTTAAATTCATATGTTTTGTAATTTTGACCAGGGTAAATTTTGGGTGACTTCGGCTTCAGATTAGAACTGCATCAATTTGTATTCCAATAGACTCTCTGGACCCAGTACAATGTATATCCACCCTTAGAATGTGTGTTTTCTTCCCCCCCCCCTCCTTTTAAATTCATATTTTTTGTAATTTTGTGCCTCTGTGCCTTTTATATCAGTTCTGGTGCCCAAATCTTAGAAACTTGCCTAAAAAAGACCCAGAATCTATTCATCTAGTAGAAGAAGAAGCTTTCTATGTATTTAAAATTAATTTTGAAAGACATTTTTGGTTTTCACAATTTTTGACTTGAGGGACCAGGGTCAATTTTGGGTGACTTCGGCTTCGGATTAGAACTGCATCAATTTGTATTCCAATAGACTCTCTGGACCCAGTACAATGTATATCCACCCTTAGAATGTGTGTCTTCTTCCCCCCCCCCTTTTAAATTCATATGTTTTGTAATTTTGTGCCTCTGTGCCTTTTTCATCAGTTCTTGTACCGAAATCTTAGAAACTTGCCTAAAAAAGACTCAGAATCTATTCATCTAGTCAAGAGGAAACTTTCTATGTATTTAAAATTAATTTTGAAAGACATTTTTGGTTTTCACAATTTTTTGGCTTAAGCGCCCAGGTTAAATTTTGGGTGACTTCGGCTTCAGATTAAAACTGCATCAATTTGTATTCCAATAGACTCTCTGGACCCAGTACAATGTATATCCACCCTTAGAATGTGTGTTTTCTTTCCCCCCCTTTTAAATTCATATGCTTTGTAATTTTGTGCCTCTGTGCCTTTTTCATCAGTTCTGGTGCTGAAATCTTAGAAACTTGCCTAAAAAAGTCCCAGAATCTATTCATCTAGTCAAGAGGAAGCTTTCTATGTATTTAAAATTAATTTTGAAAGACATTTTTGGTTTTCACAATTTTTGACTTAAGGGCCCAGGGTAAATTTTGGGTGACTTCGGCTTCGGATTAGAACTGCATCAATTTGTATTCCAATAGACTCTCTGGACCCAGTACAATGTATATCCACCCTTAAAATGTGTGTTTTCTTCCCCCCCCCCTTTTAAATTCATATGTTTTGTAATTTTGTGCCTCTGTGCCTTTTTCATCAGTTCTTGTACCGAAATCTTAGAAACTTGCCTAAAAAAGACTCAGAATCTATTCATCTAGTCAAGAGGAAACTTTCTATGTATTTAAAATTAATTTTGAAAGACATTTTTGGTTTTCACAATTTTTTGGCTTAAGCGCCCAGGTTAAATTTTGGGTGACTTCGGCTTCAGATTAGAACTGCATCAATTTGTATTCCAATAGACTCTCTGGACCCAGTACAATGAATATCCACCCTTAGAATGTGTGTTTTCTTCCCCCCCCCCCCTTTAAATTCATATGTTTTGTAATTTTGACCAGGGTAAATTTTGGGTGACTTCGGCTTCAGATTAGAACTGCATCAATTTGTATTCCAATAGACTCATGGACCCAGTACAATGTATATCCACCCTTAGAATGTGTGTTTTCTCCCCCCCCCCCCCCCCGCCCTTTTAAATTCATATGTTTTGTAATTTTGTGCCTCTGTGCCTTTTTCATCAGTTCTGGTGCCGAAATCTTAGAAACTTGCCTAAAAAAGACCCATAATCTATTCAAGTAGTCAAGAGGAAGCTTTCTATGTATTTAAAATTAATTTTGAAAGACATTTTTGGTTTTCACAATTTTTGATTTAAGGGCCCAGGGTAAATTTTGGGTGACTTCGGCTTCGGATTAGAACTGCATCAATTTGTATTCCAATAGACTCTCTGGACCCAGTACAATGTATATCCACCCTTAGAATGTGTGTTTTCTTCCCCCCCCCCCTTTTAAATTCATATGCTTTGTAATTTTGTGCCTCTGTGCCTTTTTCATCGGTTCTGGTGCTGAAATCTTAGAAACTTGCCTAAAAAAGTCCCAGAATCTATTCATCTAGTCAAGAGGAAGCTTTCTATGTATTTAAAATTAATTTTGAAATACATCTTTGGTTTTCTCAATTTTTGACTTAAGGGCCCAGGGTCAATTTTGGGTGACTTCGGCTTCGAATTAGAACTGCATCAATTTGTATTCCAATAGACTCCCTGGACCCAGTACAATGTATATCCACCCTTAGAATGTGTGTTTTCTTTCCCCCCCTTTTAAATTCATATGTTTTGTAATTTTGTGCCTCTGTGCCTTTTTCATCAGTTCTGGTGCCGAAATCTTAGAAACATGCCTAAAAAAGACTCAGAATCTATTCATCTAGTCAAAAGGAAACTTTCTATGTATTTAAAATTAATTTTGAAAGACAGTTTTAGTTTTCACAATTTTTGACTTGAGGGCCCAGGGTAGATTTTGGGTGACTTCGGCTTCGGATTAGAACTGCATCAATTTGTATTCCAATAGACTCTCTGGACCCAGTACAATGTATATCCACCCTTAGAATGTGTGTTTTCTTCCCCCCCCCTTTTAAATTCATATGTTTTGTAATTTTGTGCCTCTGTGCCTTTTTCATCAGTTCTGGTGCCGAAATCTTAGAAACTTGCCTAAAAAAGACTCAGAATCTATTCATCTAGTCAAGAGGAAACTTTCTATGTATTTAAAATTAATTTTGAAAAACATTTTTGGTTTTCACAATTTTTGACTTGAGGGCCCAGGGTAAATTTTGGGTGACTTCGGCTTCGGATTAGAACTGCATCAATTTGTATTCCAATAGACTCTCTGGACCCAGTACAATGTATATCCACCCTTAGAATGTGTGTTTTCTTCCCCCCCTTTTAAATTCATATGCTTTGTTATTTTGTGCCTCTGTGTCTTTTTCATCAGTTCTGGTGCCGAAATCTTAGAAACTTGCCTAAAAAAGACCCAGAATCTATTCATCTAGTCAATAGGAAGCTTTCTATGCGTCTAAAATTAATTTTGAAAGACATTTTTGGTTTTCACAATTTTTGACTTAAGGGCCCCAGGTTAAATTTTGGGTGACTTCAGCTTCGAATTAGAACTGCATTAATTTGTATTCCAATAGACTCTCTGGACCCAGTACAATGTATATCCACCCTTAGTATGTATGTTTTCTTCCCTCCCCCTTTTAAATTCATATGTTTTGTAATTTTGTGCCTCTGTGCCTTTTTTATCAGTTCTGGTGCCCAAATCTTAGAAACTTGCCTAAAAAAGACCAGAATCTATTCATCTAGTCAAGAGGAGGCTTTCTATGTATTTAAAATTAATTTTGAAAGAATTTTCGGTTATTACAATTTTTGACTTAAGGGCCCAGGGTAAATTTTGGGTGACTTCGGCTTCGGATTAGAACTGCATTAATTTGTATTCCAAAAGACTCTCTTGACCCAGTACAATGTATATCCACCCTTAGAATGTGTGTTTTCTTCCCCCCCCCTTTTAAATTCATATGTTTTGTAATTCTGTGCCTCTGTGCCTTTTTCATCAGTTCTGGTGCCGAAATCTTAGAAACTTGCCTAAAAAAGACCCAGAATCTACTCATCTATTCAAGAGGAAGCTTTCTATGTATTTAAAATTAATTTTGAAAGACATTTTTGGTTTTCACTATTTTTGACTTAAGGGCCCAGGGTCAATTTTGGGTGACTTCGGCTTCGGATTAGAACTGCATCAATTTGTATTCCAATAGACTCCCTGGACCCAGTACAATGTATATCCACCCTTAGAATGTGTGTTTTCTTCCCCCCCTCTTTTAAATTCATATGTTTTGTAATTTTGACCAGGGTAAATTTTGGGTGACTTCGGCTTCAGATTAGAACTGCATCAATTTGTATTCCAATAGACTCTCTGGACCCAGTACAATGTATATCCACCCTTAGAATGTGTGTTTTCTTCCCCCCCCCTCCTTTTAAATTCATATTTTTTGTAATTTTGTGCCTCTGTGCCTTTTATATCAGTTCTGGTGCCCAAATCTTAGAAACTTGCCTAAAAAAGACCCAGAATCTATTCATCTAGTAGAAGAAGAAGCTTTCTATGTATTTAAAATTAATTTTGAAAGACATTTTTGGTTTTCACAATTTTTGACTTGAGGGACCAGGGTCAATTTTGGGTGACTTCGGCTTCGGATTAGAACTGCATCAATTTGTATTCCAATAGACTCTCTGGACCCAGTACAATGTATATCCACCCTTAGAATGTGTGTTTTCTTCCCCCCCCCCCTTTTAAATTCATATGTTTTGTAATTTTGTGCCTCTGTGCCTTTTTCATCAGTTCTTGTACCGAAATCTTAGAAACTTGCCTAAAAAAGACTCAGAATCTATTCATCTAGTCAAGAGGAAACTTTCTATGTATTTAAAATTAATTTTGAAAGACATTTTTGGTTTTCACAATTTTTTGGCTTAAGCGCCCAGGTTAAATTTTGGGTGACTTCGGCTTCAGATTAAAACTGCATCAATTTGTATTCCAATAGACTCTCTGGACCCAGTACAATGTATATCCACCCTTAGAATGTGTGTTTTCTTTCCCCCCCTTTTAAATTCATATGCTTTGTAATTTTGTGCCTCTGTGCCTTTTTCATCAGTTCTGGTGCTGAAATCTTAGAAACTTGCCTAAAAAAGTCCCAGAATCTATTCATCTAGTCAAGAGGAAGCTTTCTATGTATTTAAAATTAATTTTGAAAGACATTTTTGGTTTTCACAATTTTTGACTTAAGGGCCCAGGGTAAATTTTGGGTGACTTCGGCTTCGGATTAGAACTGCATCAATTTGTATTCCAATAGACTCTCTGGACCCAGTACAATGTATATCCACCCTTAAAATGTGTGTTTTCTTCCCCCCCCCCCCTTTTAAATTCATATGTTTTGTAATTTTGTGCCTCTGTGCCTTTTTTATCAGTTCTTGTACCGAAATCTTAGAAACTTGCCTAAAAAAGACTCAGAATCTATTCATCTAGTCAAGAGGAAACTTTCTATGTATTTAAAATTAATTTTGAAAGACATTTTTGGTTTTCACAATTTTTTGGCTTAAGCGCCCAGGTTAAATTTTGGGTGACTTCGGCTTCAGATTAGAACTGCATCAATTTGTATTCCAATAGACTCTATGGACCCAGTACAATGTATATCCACCCTTAGAATGTGTGTTTTCTCCCCCCCCCCCCCCCGCCCTTTTAAATTCATATGTTTTGTAATTTTGTGCCTCTGTGCCTTTTTCATCAGTTCTGGTGCCGAAATCTTAGAAACTTGCCTAAAAAAGACCCATAATCTATTCAAGTAGTCAAGAGGAAGCTTTCTATGTATTTAAAATTAATTTTGAAAGACATTTTTGGTTTTCACAATTTTTGATTTAAGGGCCCAGGGTAAATTTTGGGTGACTTCGGCTTCGGATTAGAACTGCATCAATTTGTATTCCAATAGACTCTCTGGACCCAGTACAATGTATATCCACCCTTAGAATGTGTGTTTTCTTCCCCCCCCCCCCCCTTTTAAATTCATATGCTTTGTAATTTTGTGCCTCTGTGCCTTTTTCATCGGTTCTGGTGCTGAAATCTTAGAAACTTGCCTAAAAAAGTCCCAGAATCTATTCATCTAGTCAAGAGGAAGCTTTCTATGTATTTAAAATTAATTTTGAAATACATCTTTGGTTTTCTCAATTTTTGACTTAAGGGCCCAGGGTCAATTTTGGGTGACTTCGGCTTCGAATTAGAACTGCATCAATTTGTATTCCAATAGACTCCCTGGACCCAGTACAATGTATATCCACCCTTAGAATGTGTGTTTTCTTTCCCCCCCTTTTAAATTCATATGTTTTGTAATTTTGTGCCTCTGTGCCTTTTTCATCAGTTCTGGTGCCGAAATCTTAGAAACATGCCTAAAAAAGACTCAGAATCTATTCATCTAGTCAAAAGGAAACTTTCTATGTATTTAAAATTAATTTTGAAAGACAGTTTTAGTTTTCACAATTTTTGACTTGAGGGCCCAGGGTAGATTTTGGGTGACTTCGGCTTCGGATTAGAACTGCATCAATTTGTATTCCAATAGACTCTCTGGACCCAGTACAATGTATATCCACCCTTAGAATGTGTGTTTTCTTCCCCCCCCCTTTTAAATTCATATGTTTTGTAATTTTGTGCCTCTGTGCCTTTTTCATCAGTTCTGGTGCCGAAATCTTAGAAACTTGCCTAAAAAAGACCCAGAATCTATTCATCTAGTCAAGAGGAAGCTTTCTATGTATTTAAAATTAATTTTGAAAGACATTTTTGGTTTTCACAATTTTTGATTTAAGGGCCCAGGGTAAATTTTGGGTGACTTCGGCTTCGGATTAGAACTGCATCAATTTGTATTCCAATAGACTCTCTTGACCCAGTACAATGTATATCCACCCTTAGAATGTATGTTTTCTCCCCCCCCCTTTTAAATTCATATGTTTTGTAATTTTGTGCCTCTGTGCCTTTTTCATCAGTTCTGGTGCCGAAATCTTAGAAACTTGCCTAAAAAAGTCCCAGAATCTATTCATCTAGTCATGAGGAAGCTTTCTATGTATTTAAAATTAATTTTGAAAGACATCTTTGGTTTTCTCAATTTTTGACTTAAGGGCCCAGGGTCAATTTTGGGTGACTTCGGCTTTGGATTAAAACTGCATCAATTTGTATTCCAATAGACTCTCTGGACCCAGTACAATGTATATCCACCCTTAGAATGTGTGTTTTCTTCCCCCCCCCTCCTTTTAAATTCATATGTTTTGTAATTTTGTGCCTCTGTGCCTTTTTCATCAGTTCTGGTGCCGAAATCTTAGAAACTTGCCTAAAAAAGACTCAGAATCTATTCATCTAGTCAAGAGGATGCTTTCTATGTATTTAAAATTTATTTTGAAAGACATTTTTGGTTTTCACAATTTTTGACTTAAGGGCCCCAGGGTAAATTTTGGTCAACTTCGGCTTCAGATTAGAACTGCATTAATTTGTATTCAAATAGACTCTCTGGACCCAGTACAATGTATATCCACCCTTAGAATGTGTGTTTTCTTCCCCCCCCCCCTTTTAAATTCATATGTTTTGTAATTTTGTGCCTCTGTGCCTTTTTCATCATTTCTGGTTCCGAAATCTTAGAAACTTGCCTAAAAAAGACCCAGAATCTACTCATCTAGTCAAGAGGAAGCTTTCTATGTATTTAAAATTAATTTTGAAAGACATTTTTGGTTTTCACAATTTTTGACTTAAGGGCCCCAGGGTCAATTTTGGGTGACTTGGGCTTCAGATTAGAACTGCATCAATTTGTATTCCAATAGACTCCCTGGACCCAGTACAATGTATATCCACCCTTAGAATGTGTGTTTTCTCCCCCCCCCCTTTTAAATTCATATGTTTTGTAATTTTGACCAGGGTAAATTTTGGGTGACTTCGGCTTCAGATTAGAACTGCATCAATTTGTATTCCAATAGACTCTCTGGACCCAGTACAATGAATATCCACCCTTAGAATGTGTGTTTTCTTCCCCCCCCCCCTTTTAAATTCATATGTTTTGTAATTTTGACCAGGGTAAATTTTGGGTGACTTCGGCTTCAGATTAGAACTGCATCAATTTGTATTCCAATAGACTCTCTGGACCCAGTACAATGTATATCCACCCTTAGAATGTGTGTTTTCTCCCCCCCCCCCCCCCCCCGCCCTTTTAAATTCATATGTTTTGTAATTTTGTGCCTCTGTGCCTTTTTCATCAGTTCTGGTGCCGAAATCTTAGAAACTTGCCTAAAAAAGACCCATAATCTATTCAAGTAGTCAAGAGGAAGCTTTCTATGTATTTAAAATTAATTTTGAAAGACATTTTTGGTTTTCACAATTTTTGATTTAAGGGCCCAGGGTAAATTTTGGGTGACTTCGGCTTCGGATTAGAACTGCATCAATAGGTATTCCAATAGACTCTCTGGACCCAGTACAATGTATATCCACCCTTAGAATGTGTGTTTTCTTCCCCCCCCCCTTTTAAATTCATATGTTTTGTAATTTTGTGCCTCTGTGCCTTTTTCATCAGTTCTTGTACCGAAATCTTAGAAACTTGCCTAAAAAAGACTCAGAATCTATTCATCTAGTCAAGAGGAAACTGTCTATGTATTTAAAATTAATTTTGAAAGACATTTTTGGTTTTCACAATTTTTTGGCTTAAGCGCCCAGGTTAAATTTTGGGTGACTTCGGCTTCAGATTAGAACTGCATCAATTTGTATTCCAATAAACTCTCTGGACCCAGTACAATGAATATCCACCCTTAGAATGTGTGTTTTCTTCCCCCCCCCTTTTAAATTCATATGTTTTGTAATTTTGACCAGGGTAAATTTTGGGTGACTTCGGCTTCAGATTAGAACTGCATCAATTTGTATTCCAATAGACTCTATGGACCCAGTACAATGTATATCCACCCTTAGAATGTGTGTTTTCTCCCCCCCCCCCGCCCTTTTAAATTCATATGTTTTGTAATTTTGTGCCTCTGTGCCTTTTTCATCAGTTCTGGTGCCGAAATCTTAGAAACTTGCCTAAAAAAGACCCATAATCTATTCAAGTAGTCAAGAGGAAGCTTTCTATGTATTTAAAATTAATTTTGAAAGACATTTTTGGTTTTCACAATTTTTGATTTAAGGGCCCAGGGTAAATTTTGGGTGACTTCGGCTTCGGATTAGAACTGCATCAATTTGTATTCCAATAGACTCTCTGGACCCAGTACAATGTATATCCACCCTTAGAATGTGTGTTTTCTTCCCCCCCCCCTTTTAAATTCATATGCTTTGTAATTTTGTGCCTCTGTGCCTTTTTCATCGGTTCTGGTGCTGAAATCTTAGAAACTTGCCTAAAAAAGTCCCAGAATCTATTCATCTAGTCAAGAGGAAGCTTTCTATGTATTTAAAATTAATTTTGAAATACATCTTTGGTTTTCTCAATTTTTGACTTAAGGGCCCAGGGTCAATTTTGGGTGACTTCGGCTTCGAATTAGAACTGCATCAATTTGTATTCCAATAGACTCCCTGGACCCAGTACAATGTATATCCACCCTTAGAATGTGTGTTTTCTTTCCCCCCCTTTTAAATTCATGTGTTTTGTAATTTTGTGCCTCTGTGCCTTTTTCATCAGTTCTGGTGCCGAAATCTTAGAAACATGCCTAAAAAAGACTCAGAATCTATTCATCTAGTCAAAAGGAAACTTTCTATGTATTTAAAATTAATTTTGAAAGACAGTTTTAGTTTTCACAATTTTTGACTTGAGGGCCCAGGGTAGATTTTGGGTGACTTCGGCTTCGGATTAGAACTGCATCAATTTGTATTCCAATAGACTCTCTGGACCCAGTACAATGTATATCCACCCTTAGAATGTGTGTTTTCTTCCCCCCCCCTTTTAAATTCATATGTTTTGTAATTTTGTGCCTCTGTGCCTTTTTCATCAGTTCTGGTGCCGAAATCTTAGAAACTTGCCTAAAAAAGACCCAGAATCTATTCATCTAGTCAAGAGGAAGCTTTCTATGTATTTAAAATTAATTTTGAAAGACATTTTTGGTTTTCACAATTTTTGATTTAAGGGCCCAGGGTAAATTTTGGGTGACTTCGGCTTCGGATTAGAACTGCATCAATTTGTATTCCAATAGACTCTCTTGACCCAGTACAATGTATATCCACCCTTAGAATGTATGTTTTCTCCCCCCCCCCTTTTAAATTCATATGTTTTGTAATTTTGTGCCTCTGTGCCTTTTTCATCAGTTCTGGTGCCGAAATCTTAGAAACTTGCCTAAAAAAGTCCCAGAATCTATTCATCTAGTCATGAGGAAGCTTTCTATGTATTTAAAATTAATTTTGAAAGACATCTTTGGTTTTCTCAATTTTTGACTTAAGGGCCCAGGGTCAATTTTGGGTGACTTCGGCTTTGGATTAAAACTGCATCAATTTGTATTCCAATAGACTCTCTGGACCCAGTACAATGTATATCCACCCTTAGAATGTGTGTTTTCTTCCCCCCCCCTCCTTTTAAATTCATATGTTTTGTAATTTTGTGCCTCTGTGCCTTTTTCATCAGTTCTGGTGCCGAAATCTTAGAAACTTGCCTAAAAAAGACTCAGAATCTATTCATCTAGTCAAGAGGATGCTTTCTATGTATTTAAAATTTATTTTGAAAGACATTTTTGGTTTTCACAATTTTTGACTTAAGGGCCCCAGGGTAAATTTTGGTCAACTTCGGCTTCGGATTAGAACTGCATTAATTTGTATTCAAATAGACTCTCTGGACCCAGTACAATGTATATCCACCCTTAGAATGTGTGTTTTCTTCCCCCCCCCCTTTTAAATTCATATGTTTTGTAATTTTGTGCCTCTGTGCCTTTTTCATCATTTCTGGTTCCGAAATCTTAGAAACTTGCCTAAAAAAGACACAGAATCTACTCATCTAGTCAAGAGGAAGCTTTCTATGTATTTAAAATTAATTTTGAAAGACATTTTTGGTTTTCACAATTTTTGACTTAAGGGCCCCAGGGTCAATTTTGGGTGACTTGGGCTTCAGATTAGAACTGCATCAATTTGTATTCCAATAGACTCCCTGGACCCAGTACAATGTATATCCACCCTTAGAATGTGTGTTTTCTCCCCCCCCCCCTTTTAAATTCATATGTTTTGTAATTTTGACCAGGGTAAATTTTGGGTGACTTCGGCTTCAGATTAGAACTGCATCAATTTGTATTCCAATAGACTCTCTGGACCCAGTACAATGAATATCCACCCTTAGAATGTGTGTTTTCTTCCCCCCCCCCCTTTTAAATTCATATGTTTTGTAATTTTGACCAGGGTAAATTTTGGGTGACTTCGGCTTCAGATTAGAACTGCATCAATTTGTATTCCAATAGACTCTCTGGACCCAGTACAATGTATATCCACCCTTAGAATGTGTGTTTTCTCCCCCCCCCCCCCCCCCCGCCCTTTTAAATTCATATGTTTTGTAATTTTGTGCCTCTGTGCCTTTTTCATCAGTTCTGGTGCCGAAATCTTAGAAACTTGCCTAAAAAAGACCCATAATCTATTCAAGTAGTCAAGAGGAAGCTTTCTATGTATTTAAAATTAATTTTGAAAGACATTTTTGGTTTTCACAATTTTTGATTTAAGGGCCCAGGGTAAATTTTGGGTGACTTCGGCTTCGGATTAGAACTGCATCAATAGGTATTCCAATAGACTCTCTGGACCCAGTACAATGTATATCCACCCTTAGAATGTGTGTTTTCTTCCCCCCCCCCCCTTTTAAATTCATATGTTTTGTAATTTTGTGCCTCTGTGCCTTTTTCATCAGTTCTTGTACCGAAATCTTAGAAACTTGCCTAAAAAAGACTCAGAATCTATTCATCTAGTCAAGAGGAAACTGTCTATGTATTTAAAATTAATTTTGAAAGACATTTTTGGTTTTCACAATTTTTTGGCTTAAGCGCCCAGGTTAAATTTTGGGTGACTTCGGCTTCAGATTAGAACTGCATCAATTTGTATTCCAATAGACTCTCTGGACCCAGTACAATGTATATCCACCCTTAGAATGTGTGTTTTCTTTCCCCCCCTTTTAAATTCATATGCTTTGTAATTTTGTGCCTCTGTGCCTTTTTCATCAGTTCTGGTGCTGAAATCTTAGAAACTTGCCTAAAAATGTCCCAGAATCTATTCATCTAGTCAAGAGGAAGCTTCCTATGTATTTAAAATTAATTTTGAAAGACATCTTTGGTTTTCTCAATTTTTGACTTAAGGGCCCAGGGTCAATTTTGGGTGACTTCGGCTTCGAATTAGAACTGCATCAATTTGTATTCCAATAGACTCCCTGGACCCAGTACAATGTATATCCACCCTTAGAATGTGTGTTTTCTTCCCCCCCCTTTTAAATTCATATGTTTTGTAATTTTGTGCCTCTGTGCCTTTTTCATCAGTTCTGGTGCCGAAATCTTAGAAACATGCCTAAAAAAGACTCAGAATCTATTCATCTAGTCAAAAGGAAACTTTCTATGTATTTAAAATTAATTTTGAAAGACATTTTTGGTTTTCACAATTTTTGACTTGAGGGCCCAGGGTAGATTTTGGGTGACTTCGGCTTCGGATTAGAACTGCATCAATTTGTATTCCAATAGACTCTCTGGACCCAGTACAATGTATATCCACCCTTAGAATGTGTGTTTTCTTCCCCCCCCCCCTTTTAAATTCATATGTTTTGTAATTTTGTGCCTCTGTGCCTTTTTCATCAGTTCTGGTGCCGAAATCTTAGAAACTTGCCTAAAAAAGACCCAGAATCTATTCATCTAGTCAAGAGGAAGCTTTCTATGTATTTAAAATTAATTTTGAAAGACATTTTTGGTTTTCACAATTTTTGATTTAAGGGCCCAGGGTAAATTTTGGGTGACTTCGGCTTCGGATTAGAACTGCATCAATTTGTATTCCAATAGACTCTCTTGACCCAGTACAATGTATATCCACCCTTAGAATGTATGTTTTCTCCACCCCCCTTTTAAATTCATATGTTTTGTAATTTTGTGCCTCTGTGCCTTTTTCATCAGTTCTGGTGCCGAAATCTTAGAAACTTGCCTAAAAAAGTCCCAGAATCTATTCATCTAGTCATGAGGAAGCTTTCTATGTATTTAAAATTAATTTTGAAAGACATCTTTGGTTTTCTCAATTTTTGACTTAAGGGCCCAGGGTCAATTTTGGGTGACTTCGGCTTTGGATTAGAACTGCATCAATTTGTATTCCAATAGACTCTCTGGACCCAGTACAATGTATATCCACCCTTAGAATGTGTGTTTTCTTCCCCCCCCCCTCCTTTAAAATTCATATGTTTTGTAATTTTGTGCCTCTGTGCCTTTTTCATCAGTTCTGGTGCCGAAATCTTAGAAACTTGCCTAAAAAAGACTCAGAATCTATTCATCTAGTCAAGAGGATGCTTTCTATGTATTTAAAATTTATTTTGAAAGATATATTTGGTTTTCACAATTTTTGACTTAAGGGCCCCAGGTTAAATTTTGGTCAACTTCGGCTTCGGATTAGAACTGCATTAATTTGTATTCAAATAGACTCTCTGGACCCAGTACAATGTATATCCACCCTTAGAATGTGTGTTTTCTTCCCCCCCCCCTTTTAAATTCATATGTTTTGTAATTTTGTGCCTCTGTGCCTTTTTCATCATTTCTGGTTCCGAAATCTTAGAAACTTGCCTAAAAAAGACCCAGAATCTACTCATCTAGTCAAGAGGAAGCTTTCTATGTATTTAAAATTAATTTTGAAAGACATTTTTGGTTTTCACAATTTTTGACTTAAGGGCCCAGGGTCAATTTTGGGTGACTTCGGCTTCGGATTAGAACTGCATCAATTTGTATTCCAATAGACTCCCTGGACCCAGTACAATGTATATCCACCCTTAGAATGTGTGTTTTCTCCCCCCCCCCCCCTTTTAAATTCATATGTTTTGTAATTTTGACCAGGGTAAATTTTGGGTGACTTTGGCTTCGGATTAGAACTGCATCAATTTGTATTCCAATAGACTCTTTGGACCCAGTACAATGTATATCCACCCTTAGAATGTGTTTTCTTCCCCCCCCCCCCCCCTTTTAAATTCATATGCTTTGTAATTTTGTGCGTGTGTGCCTTTTTCATCAGTTCTGGTGCCGAAATCTTAGAAACTTGCCTAAAAAAGACCCTGAATCTATTCATCTAGTCAAGAGGAAGCTTTCTATGTATCTAAAATTAATTTGAAACACATTTTTGGTTTTCACAATTTTTGACCTAAGGGCCCAGGTTAAATTTTGGGTGACTTTGGCTTCGGATTAGAACTGCATCAATTTGTATTCCAACAGACTCTCTGGACCCAGTACAATGTATAGCCACCCTTAGAATATGTGTTTTCTCCCCCCCGCCCTTTTAAATTCATATGTTTTTTAATTTTGTGCCTCTGTGCCTTTGTCATCAGTTCTGGTGCCGAAATCTTAGAAACTTGCCTAAAAAAGACCCATAATCTATTCATCTAGTCAAGAGGAAGCTTTCTATGTATTTGAAATTAATTTTGAAAGACATTTTTGGTTTTCACAATTTTTGACTTAAGGGCCCAGGGTCAATTTTGGGTGACTTCGGCTTCGGATTAGAACTGCATCAATTTGTATTCCAATAGACTCCCTGGACCCAGTACAATGTATATCCACCCTTAGAATGTGTGTTTTCTTCCCCCCCCTTTTAAATTCATATGTTTTGTAATTTTGTGCCTCTGTGCCTTTTTCATCAGTTCTGGTGCCGAAATCTTAGAAACATGCCTAAAAAAGACTCAGAATCTATTCATCTAGTCAAAAGGAAACTTTCTATGTATTTAAAATTAATTTTGAAAGACATTTTTGGTTTTCACAATTTTTGACTTGAGGGCCCAGGGTAGATTTTGGGTGACTTCGGCTTCGGATTAGAACTGCATCAATTTGTATTCCAATAGACTCTCTGGACCCAGTACAATGTATATCCACCCTTAGAATGTGTGTTTTCTTCCCCCCCCCCTTTTAAATTCATATGTTTTGTAATTTTGTGCCTCTGTGCCTTTTTCATCAGTTCTGGTGCCGAAATCTTAGAAACTTGCCTAAAAAAGACCCAGAATCTATTCATCTAGTCAAGAGGAAGCTTTCTATGTATTTAAAATTAATTTTGAAAGACATTTTTGGTTTTCACAATTTTTGATTTAAGGGCCCAGGGTAAATTTTGGGTGACTTCGGCTTCGGATTAGAACTGCATCAATTTGTATTCCAATAGACTCTCTTGACCCAGTACAATGTATATCCACCCTTAGAATGTATGTTTTCTCCACCCCCCTTTTAAATTCATATGTTTTGTAATTTTGTGCCTCTGTGCCTTTTTCATCAGTTCTGGTGCCGAAATCTTAGAAACTTGCCTAAAAAAGTCCCAGAATCTATTCATCTAGTCATGAGGAAGCTTTCTATGTATTTAAAATTAATTTTGAAAGACATCTTTGGTTTTCTCAATTTTTGACTTAAGGGCCCAGGGTCAATTTTGGGTGACTTCGGCTTTGGATTAGAACTGCATCAATTTGTATTCCAATAGACTCTCTGGACCCAGTACAATGTATATCCACCCTTAGAATGTGTGTTTTCTTCCCCCCCCCCTCCTTTAAAATTCATATGTTTTGTAATTTTGTGCCTCTGTGCCTTTTTCATCAGTTCTGGTGCCGAAATCTTAGAAACTTGCCTAAAAAAGACTCAGAATCTATTCATCTAGTCAAGAGGATGCTTTCTATGTATTTAAAATTTATTTTGAAAGATATATTTGGTTTTCACAATTTTTGACTTAAGGGCCCCAGGTTAAATTTTGGTCAACTTCGGCTTCGGATTAGAACTGCATTAATTTGTATTCAAATAGACTCTCTGGACCCAGTACAATGTATATCCACCCTTAGAATGTGTGTTTTCTTCCCCCCCCCCTTTTAAATTCATATGTTTTGTAATTTTGTGCCTCTGTGCCTTTTTCATCATTTCTGGTTCCGAAATCTTAGAAACTTGCCTAAAAAAGACCCAGAATCTACTCATCTAGTCAAGAGGAAGCTTTCTATGTATTTAAAATTAATTTTGAAAGACATTTTTGGTTTTCACAATTTTTGACTTAAGGGCCCAGGGTCAATTTTGGGTGACTTCGGCTTCGGATTAGAACTGCATCAATTTGTATTCCAATAGACTCCCTGGACCCAGTACAATGTATATCCACCCTTAGAATGTGTGTTTTCTCCCCCCCCCCCTTTTAAATTCATATGTTTTGTAATTTTGACCAGGGTAAATTTTGGGTGACTTTGGCTTCGGATTAGAACTGCATCAATTTGTATTCCAATAGACTCTCTGGACCCAGTACAATGTATATCCACCCTTAGAATGTGTTTTCTTCCCCCCCCCCTCTTTTAAATTCA
Source organism: Alentia gelatinosa (assembly GCA_950022655.1). Classification (NCBI taxonomy): domain Eukaryota; kingdom Metazoa; phylum Annelida; class Polychaeta; order Phyllodocida; family Polynoidae; genus Alentia; species Alentia gelatinosa. The sequence goes on from OX465590.1 coordinate 13,105,146, forward strand.
TATGCTTTGTAATTTTGTGCGTGTGTGCCTTTTTCATCAGTTCTGGTGCCGAAATCTTAGAAACTTGCCTAAAAAAGACCCTGAATCTATTCATCTAGTCAAGAGGAAGCTTTCTATGTATCTAAAATTAATTTGAAACACATTTTTGGTTTTCACAATTTTTGACCTAAGGGCCCAGGTTAAATTTTGGGTGACTTTGGCTTCGGATTAGAACTGCATCAATTTGTATTCCAACAGACTCTCTGGACCCAGTACAATGTATAGCCACCCTTAGAATATGTGTTTTCTCCCCCCCGCCCTTTTAAATTCATATGTTTTTTAATTTTGTGCCTCTGTGCCTTTGTCATCAGTTCTGGTGCCGAAATCTTAGAAACTTGCCTAAAAAAGACCCATAATCTATTCATCTAGTCAAGAGGAAGCTTTCTATGTATTTGAAATTAATTTTGAAAGACATTTTTGGTTTTCACAATTTTTGACTTAAGGGCCCAGGGTCAATTTTGGGTGACTTCGGCTTCGGATTAGAACTGCATCAATTTGTATTCCAATAGACTCTCTGGACCCAGTACAATGTATATCCACCCTTAGAATGTGTGTTTTCTTCCCCCCCCCTTTTAAATTCATATGCTTTGTAATTTTGTGCGTCTGTGCCTTTTTCATCAGTTCTGGTGCCGAAATCTTAGAAACTTGCCTAAAAAAGACCCATAATCTATTCATCTAGTCAAGAGGAAGCTTTCTATGTATCTAAAATTAATTTTGAAACACATTTTTGGTTTTCACAATTTTTGACCTAAGGGCCCAGGTTAAATTTTGGGTGACTTTGGCTTCGGATTAGAACTGCATCAATTTGTATTCCAATAGACTCTCTGGACCCAGTACAATGTATATCCACCCTTAGAATATGTGTTTTCTTCCCCCCCCTTTTAAATTCATATGTTTTGTAATTTTGACCAGGGTAAATTTTGGGTGACTTCGGCTTCAGATTAGAACTGCATCTATTTGTATTCCAATAGACTCTCTGGACCCAGTACAATGTATATCCACCCTTAGAATGTGTGTTTTCTCCCCCCCCCCCCTTTTAAATTCATATGTTTTTATTTTTGTGACTCTGGGCCTTTTATATCAGTTCTGGTGCCGAAATCTTAGAAACTTGGCTAAAAAAGACCCAAGATCTATTCATCTAGTCAAGAGGAAGCTTTCTATGTATTTAAAATTAATTTTGAAAGACATTTTTGGTTTTCACAATTTTTGACTTAAGGGCCCCAGGTTAAATTTTAGGTGACTTCGGCTTCGGATTAGGACTGCATCAATTTGTATTCCAATAGACTCTCTGGACCCAGTACAATGTATATCCACCCTTAAAAGGTGTGTTTTCTCCTCCCCCCTTTTAAATTCATATGTTTTGTAATTTTGTGCCTCTGTGCCTTTTTCATCAGTTCTGGTGCCGAAATCTTAGAAACTTGCCTAAAAAAGACCCATAATCTATTCAAGTAGTCAAGAGGAAGCTTTCTATGTATTTAAAATTAATTTTGAAAGACATTTTTGGTTTTCACAATTTTTGATTTAAGGGCCCAGGGTAAATTTTGGGTGACTTCGGCTTCGGATTAGAACTGCATCAATAGGTATTCCAATAGACTCTCTGGACCCAGTACAATGTATATCCACCCTTAGAATGTGTGTTTTCTTCCCCCCCCCCTTTTAAATTCATATGTTTTGTAATTTTGTGCCTCTGTGCCTTTTTCATCAGTTCTTGTACCGAAATCTTAGAAACTTGCCTAAAAAAGACTCAGAATCTATTCATCTAGTCAAGAGGAAACTGTCTATGTATTTAAAATTAATTTTGAAAGACATTTTTGGTTTTCACAATTTTTTGGCTTAAGCGCCCAGGTTAAATTTTGGGTGACTTCGGCTTCAGATTAGAACTGCATCAATTTGTATTCCAATAGACTCTCTGGACCCAGTACAATGTATATCCACCCTTAGAATGTGTGTTTTCTTTCCCCCCCTTTTAAATTCATATGCTTTGTAATTTTGTGCCTCTGTGCCTTTTTCATCAGTTCTGGTGCTGAAATCTTAGAAACTTGCCTAAAAATGTCCCAGAATCTATTCATCTAGTCAAGAGGAAGCTTCCTATGTATTTAAAATTAATTTTGAAAGACATCTTTGGTTTTCTCAATTTTTGACTTAAGGGCCCAGGGTCAATTTTGGGTGACTTCGGCTTCGAATTAGAACTGCATCAATTTGTATTCCAATAGACTCCCTGGACCCAGTACAATGTATATCCACCCTTAGAATGTGTGTTTTCTTCCCCCCCCTTTTAAATTCATATGTTTTGTAATTTTGTGCCTCTGTGCCTTTTTCATCAGTTCTGGTGCCGAAATCTTAGAAACATGCCTAAAAAAGACCCATAATCTATTCATCTAGTCAAGAGGAAGCTTTCTATGTATCTAAAATTAATTTTGAAACACATTTTTGGTTTTCACAATTTTTGACCTAAGGGCCCAGGGTAGATTTTGGGTGACTTTGGCTTCGGATTAGAACTGCATCAATTTGTATTCCAATAGACTCTCTTGACCCAGTACAATGTATATCCACCCTTAGAATGTATGTTTTCTCCACCCCCCTTTTAAATTCATATGTTTTGTAATTTTGTGCCTCTGTGCCTTTTTCATCAGTTCTGGTGCCGAAATCTTAGAAACTTGCCTAAAAAAGTCCCAGAATCTATTCATCTAGTCATGAGGAAGCTTTCTATGTATTTAAAATTAATTTTGAAAGACATCTTTGGTTTTCTCAATTTTTGACTTAAGGGCCCAGGGTCAATTTTGGGTGACTTCGGCTTTGGATTAGAACTGCATCAATTTGTATTCCAATAGACTCTCTGGACCCAGTACAATGTATATCCACCCTTAGAATGTGTGTTTTCTTCCCCCCCCCCTCCTTTAAAATTCATATGTTTTGTAATTTTGTGCCTCTGTGCCTTTTTCATCAGTTCTGGTGCCGAAATCTTAGAAACTTGCCTAAAAAAGACTCAGAATCTATTCATCTAGTCAAGAGGATGCTTTCTATGTATTTAAAATTTATTTTGAAAGATATATTTGGTTTTCACAATTTTTGACTTAAGGGCCCCAGGTTAAATTTTGGTCAACTTCGGCTTCGGATTAGAACTGCATTAATTTGTATTCAAATAGACTCTCTGGACCCAGTACAATGTATATCCACCCTTAGAATGTGTGTTTTCTTCCCCCCCCCCTTTTAAATTCATATGTTTTGTAATTTTGTGCCTCTGTGCCTTTTTCATCATTTCTGGTTCCGAAATCTTAGAAACTTGCCTAAAAAAGACCCAGAATCTACTCATCTAGTCAAGAGGAAGCTTTCTATGTATTTAAAATTAATTTTGAAAGACATTTTTGGTTTTCACAATTTTTGACTTAAGGGCCCAGGGTCAATTTTGGGTGACTTCGGCTTCGGATTAGAACTGCATCAATTTGTATTCCAATAGACTCCCTGGACCCAGTACAATGTATATCCACCCTTAGAATGTGTGTTTTCTCCCCCCCCCCCTTTTAAATTCATATGTTTTGTAATTTTGACCAGGGTAAATTTTGGGTGACTTTGGCTTCGGATTAGAACTGCATCAATTTGTATTCCAATAGACTCTCTGGACCCAGTACAATGTATATCCACCCTTAGAATGTGTTTTCTTCCCCCCCCCCCCCTTTTAAATTCATATGCTTTGTAATTTTGTGCGTGTGTGCCTTTTTCATCAGTTCTGGTGCCGAAATCTTAGAAACTTGCCTAAAAAAGACCCTGAATCTATTCATCTAGTCAAGAGGAAGCTTTCTATGTATCTAAAATTAATTTGAAACACATTTTTGGTTTTCACAATTTTTGACCTAAGGGCCCAGGTTAAATTTTGGGTGACTTTGGCTTCGGATTAGAACTGCATCAATTTGTATTCCAACAGACTCTCTGGACCCAGTACAATGTATAGCCACCCTTAGAATATGTGTTTTCTCCCCCCCGCCCTTTTAAATTCATATGTTTTTTAATTTTGTGCCTCTGTGCCTTTGTCATCAGTTCTGGTGCCGAAATCTTAGAAACTTGCCTAAAAAAGACCCATAATCTATTCATCTAGTCAAGAGGAAGCTTTCTATGTATTTGAAATTAATTTTGAAAGACATTTTTGGTTTTCACAATTTTTGACTTAAGGGCCCAGGGTCAATTTTGGGTGACTTCGGCTTCGGATTAGAACTGCATCAATTTGTATTCCAATAGACTCTCTGGACCCAGTACAATGTATATCCACCCTTAGAATGTGTGTTTTCTTCCCCCCCCCTTTTAAATTCATATGCTTTGTAATTTTGTGCGTCTGTGCCTTTTTCATCAGTTCTGGTGCCGAAATCTTAGAAACTTGCCTAAAAAAGACCCATAATCTATTCATCTAGTCAAGAGGAAGCTTTCTATGTATCTAAAATTAATTTTGAAACACATTTTTGGTTTTCACAATTTTTGACCTAAGGGCCCAGGTTAAATTTTGGGTGACTTTGGCTTCGGATTAGAACTGCATCAATTTGTATTCCAATAGACTCTCTGGACCCAGTACAATGTATATCCACCCTTAGAATATGTGTTTTCTTCCCCCCCCTTTTAAATTCATATGTTTTGTAATTTTGACCAGGGTAAATTTTGGGTGACTTCGGCTTCAGATTAGAACTGCATCTATTTGTATTCCAATAGACTCTCTGGACCCAGTACAATGTATATCCACCCTTAGAATGTGTGTTTTCTCCCCCCCCCCCTTTTAAATTCATATGTTCTTATTTTTGTGACTCTGGGCCTTTTATATCAGTTCTGGTGCCGAAATCTTAGAAACTTGGCTAAAAAAGACCCAAGATCTATTCATCTAGTCAAGAGGAAGCTTTCTATGTATTTAAAATTAATTTTGAAAGACATTTTTGGTTTTCACAATTTTTGACTTAAGGGCCCCAGGTTAAATTTTAGGTGACTTCGGCTTCGGATTAGGACTGCATCAATTTGTATTCCAATAGACTCTCTGGACCCAGTACAATGTATATCCACCCTTAAAAGGTGTGTTTTCTCCTCCCCCCTTTTAAATTCATATGTTTTGTAATTTTGTGCCTCTGTGCCTTTTTCATCAGTTCTGGTGCCCAAATCTTAGAAACTTGCCTAAAAAAGACCCATAATCTATTCATCTAGTCAAGGGGAAGCTTTCTATGTATTTAGAATTAATTTTGAAAGACATTTTTGGTTTTCACAATTTTTGACTTAAGGGTCCTAGGTTAAATTTTGGTTGACTTCGGCTTTGGATTGGAACTGCATTAATTTGTATTCCAATAGACTCTCTGGACCCAGTACAATGTATATCCACCCTTAGAATGTGTGTTTTCTTCCCCCTCATTTTAAATTCATATGCTTTGTAATTTTGTGCCTCTGTGCCTTTTTCATCAGTTCTGGTGCCGAAATTTTAGAAACTTGCCTAAAAAAGACCCAGAATCTATTCATCTAGTCAAGAGGAAGCTTTCTATGCGTCTAAAATTAATTTTGAAAGACATTTTTGGTTTTTTCACAATTTTTGACTTAAGGGCCCCAGGTTAAATTTTGGGTGACTTCGGCTTCGGATTAGAACTGCATTAATTTGTATTCCAATAGACTCTCTGGACCCAGTACAATGTATATCCACCCTTAGAATGTGTGTTTTCTCCCCCCCCCCTTTTTAAATTCATATGTTTTGTAATTTTGTGCCTCTCTGCCTTTTTCATCAGTTCTGGTGCCGAAATCTTAGAAACTTGCCTAAAAAAGACCCAGAATCTATTCATCTAGTCAAGAGGAAGCTTTCTATGTATTTAAAATTAATTTTGAAAGACATTTTTGGTTTTCACAATTTTTGACTTAAGGGCCCCAAGTCAATTTTGGATGACTTCGGCTTCGGATTAGAACTGCATCAATTTGTATTCCAATAGACTCCCTGGACCCAGTATAATGTATATCCACCCTTAGAATGTGTGTTTTCTTCCCCCCCTCCTTTTAAATTCATATGTTTTGTAATTTTGTGCCTCAGTGCCTTTCTCATCAGTTCTGATGCCGAAATCTTAGAAACTTGCCTAAAAAAGACCCAGAATCTATTCATCTAGTCAAGAGGAAACTTTCTATGTATTTAAAATTAATTTTGAAAGACATTTTTGGTTTTTCACAATTTTTGACTTGAGGGCCCAGGTTAAATTTTGGGTGACTTCGGCTTCGGATTAGAACTGCATCAATTTGTATTCCAATAGACTCTCTGGACCCAGTACAATGTATATCCCCCCTTAGAATGTGTGTTTTCCCCCCTCCCTTTTAAATTCATATGTTTTGTAATTTTGTGCCTCTGTGCCTTTTTCATCAGTTCTGGTGCCGAAATCTTAGAAACTTGCCTAAAAAAGACCCAGAATCTATTCATCTAGTCAAGAGGAAGCTTTCTATGTATTTAAAATTAATTTTGAAAGACATCTTTGGTTTTCACAATTTTTGACTTGAGGGCCAAGGGTCAATTTTGGGTGACTTCGGCTTCGGATTAGAACTGCATCAATTTGTATTCCAATAGAATCTCTGGACCCAGAACAATGTATATCCACCCTTAGAATGTGTGTTTTCTTCCCCCCCCCCCCCTTTTAAATTCATATGCTTTGTAATTTTGTGCGTGTGTGCCTTTTTCATCAGTTCTGGTGCCGAAATCTTAGAAACTTGCCTAAAAAAGACCCTGAATCTATTCATCTAGTCAAGAGGAAGCTTTCTATGTATCTAAAATTAATTTTGAAACACATTTTTGGTTTTCACAATTTTTGACCTAAGGGCCCAGGTTTTAATTTTGGGTGACTTTGGCTTCGGATTAGAACTGCATCAATTTGTATTCCAACAGACTCTCTGGACCCAGTACAATGTATATCCACCCTTAGAATATGTGTTTTCTCCCCCCCGCCCTTTTAAATTCATATGTTTTTTAATTTTGTGCCTCTGTGCCTTTTTCATCAGTTCTTGTGCCGAAATCTTAGAAACTTGCCTAAAAAAGACCCATAATCTATTCATCTAGTCAAGAGGAAGCTTTCTATGTATTTGAAATTAATTTTGAAAGACATTTTTGGTTTTCACAATTTTTGACTTAAGGGCCCAGGGTCAATTTTGGGTGACTTCGGCTTCGGATTAGAACTGCATCAATTTGTATTCCAATAGACTCTCTGGACCCAGTACAATGTATATCCACCCTTAGAATGTGTGTTTTCTTCCCCCCCCCTTTTAAATTCATATGCTTTGTAATTTTGTGCGTCTGTGCCTTTTTCATCAGTTCTGGTGCCGAAATCTTAGAAACTTGCCTAAAAAAGACCCAAGATCTATTCATCTAGTCAAGAGGAAGCTTTCTATGTATTTAAAATTAATTTTGAAAGACATTTTTGGTATTCACAATTTTTGACTTAAGGGCCCCAGGTTAAATTTTAGGTGACTTCGGCTTCGGATTAGGACTGCATCAATTTGTATTCCAATAGACTCTCTGGACCCAGTACAATGTATATCCACCCTTAAAAGGTGTGTTTTCTCCTCCCCCCTTTTAAATTCATATGTTTTGTAATTTTGTGCCTCTGTGCCTTTTTCATCAGTTCTGGTGCCCAAATCTTAGAAACTTGCCTAAAAAAGACCCATAATCTATTCATCTAGTCAAGGGGAAGCTTTCTATGTATTTAGAATTAATTTTGAAAGACATTTTTGGTTTTCACAATTTTTGACTTAAGGGTCCTAGGTTAAATTTTGGTCGACTTCGGCTTCGGATTGGAACTGCATTAATTTGTATTCCAATAGACTCTCTGGACCCAGTACAATGTATATCCACCCTTAGAATGTGTGTTTTCTTCCCCCTCATTTTAAATTCATATGCTTTGTAATTTTGTGCCTCTGTGCCTTTTTCATCAGTTCTGGTGCCGAAATTTTAGAAACTTGCCTAAAAAAGACCCAGAATCTATTCATCTAGTCAAGAGGAAGCTTTCTATGCGTCTAAAATTAATTTTGAAAGACATTTTTGGTTTTCACAATTTTTGACTCAAGGGCCCCAGGTTAAATTTTGGGTGACTTCGGCTTCGGATTAGAACTGCATTAATTTGTATTCCAATAGACTCTCTGAACCCAGTACAATGTATATCCACCCTTAGAATGTGTGTTTTCTCCCCCCCCCCCTTTTTAAATTCATATGTTTTGTAATTTTGTGCCTCTCTGCCTTTTTCATCAGTTCTGGTGCCGAAATCTTAGAAACTTGCCTAAAAAAGACCCAGAATCTATTCATCTAGTCAAGAGGAAGCTTTCTATGTATTTAAAATTAATTTTGAAAGACATTTTTGGTTTTCACAATTTTTGACTTAAGGGCCCCAAGTCAATTTTGGATGACTTCGGCTTCGGATTAGAACTGCATCAATTTGTATTCCAATAGACTCCCTGGACCCAGTATAATGTATATCCACCCTTAGAATGTGTGTTTTCTTCCCCCCCTCCTTTTAAATTCATATGTTTTGTAATTTTGTGCCTCAGTGCCTTTCTCATCAGTTCTGATGCCGAAATCTTAGAAACTTGCCTAAAAAAGACCCAGAATCTATTCATCTAGTCAAGAGGAAACTTTCTATGTATTTAAAATTAATTTTGAAAGACATTTTTGGTTTTTCACAATTTTTGACTTGAGGGCCCAGGTTAAATTTTGGGTGACTTCGGCTTCGGATTAGAACTGCATCAATTTGTATTCCAATAGACTCTCTGGACCCAGTACAATGTATATCCCCCCTTAGAATGTGTGTTTCCCCCCCCCCCTTTTAAATTCATATGTTTTGTAATTTTGTGCCTCTGTGCCTTTTTCATCAGTGATGGTGCCGAAATCTTAGAAACTTGCCTAAAAAAGACCCAGAATCTATTCATCTAGTCAAGAGGAAGCTTTCTATGTATTTAAAATTAATTTTGAAAGACATCTTTGGTTTTCACAATTTTTGACTTGAGGGCCAAGGGTCAATTTTGGGTGACTTCGGCTTCGGATTAGAACTGCATCAATTTGTATTCCAATAGAATCTCTGGACCCAGAACAATGTATATCCACCCTTAGAATGTGTGTTTTCTTCCCCCCCCTTTTAAATTCATATGTTTTGTAATTTTGTGCCTCTTTGCCTTTTTCATCAGTGATGGTGCCGAAATCTTAGAAACTTGCCTAAAAAAGACCCAGAATCTATTCATCTAGTCAAGAGGAAGCTTTCTATGTATTTAAAATTAATTTTGAAAGACATTTTTGGTTTTCACAATTTTTGACTTAAGGGCCCAGGTTAAATTTTGGGTGACTTCGGCTTCGGATTAGAACTGCATTAATTTGTATTCCAATAGACTCTCTGGACCCAGTACAATGTATGTCCACCCTTAGAATGTGTGTTTTCTTCCGCCCCCCTCCTTTTAAATTCATATGTTTTGTAATTTTGTGCCTCTGTGCCTTTTTCATCAGTTCTGGTGCCGAAATCTTAGAAACTTGCCTAAAAAATACCCAGAATCTATTTATCTAGTCAAGAGGAAGCTTTCTATGTATCTAAAATTAATTTTGAAAGACATTTTTGGTTTTCACAATTTTTGACTTAAGGGCCCCAAGTCAATTTTGGATGACTTCGGCTTCGGATTAGAACTGCATCAATTTGTATTCCAATAGACTCCCTGGACCCAGTATAATGTATATCCACCCTTAGAATGTGTGTTTTCTTCCCCCCCTCCTTTTAAATTCATATGTTTTGTAATTTTGTGCCTCAGTGCCTTTCTCATCAGTTCTGATGCCGAAATCTTAGAAACTTGCCTAAAAAAGACCCAGAATCTATTCATCTAGTCAAGAGGAAACTTTCTATGTATTTAAAATTAATTTTGAAAGACATTTTTGGTTTTTCACAATTTTTGACTTGAGGGCCCAGGTTAAATTTTGGGTGACTTCGGCTTCGGATTAGAACTGCATCAATTTGTATTCCAATAGACTCTCTGGACCCAGTACAATGTATATCCCCCCTTAGAATGTGTGTTTTCCCCCCTCCCTTTTAAATTCATATGTTTTGTAATTTTGTGCCTCTGTGCCTTTTTCATCAGTTCTGGTGCCGAAATCTTAGAAACTTGCCTAAAAAAGACCCAGAATCTATTCATCTAGTCAAGAGGAAGCTTTCTATGTATTTAAAATTAATTTTGAAAGACATCTTTGGTTTTCACAATTTTTGACTTGAGGGCCAAGGGTCAATTTTGGGTGACTTCGGCTTCGGATTAGAACTGCATCAATTTGTATTCCAATAGAATCTCTGGACCCAGAACAATGTATATCCACCCTTAGAATGTGTGTTTTCTTCCCCCCCCCCCTTTTAAATTCATATGCTTTGTAATTTTGTGCGTGTGTGCCTTTTTCATCAGTTCTGGTGCCGAAATCTTAGAAACTTGCCTAAAAAAGACCCTGAATCTATTCATCTAGTCAAGAGGAAGCTTTCTATGTATCTAAAATTAATTTTGAAACACATTTTTGGTTTTCACAATTTTTGACCTAAGGGCCCAGGTTAAATTTTGGGTGACTTTGGCTTCGGATTAGAACTGCATCAATTTGTATTCCAACAGACTCTCTGGACCCAGTACAATGTATATCCAGCCTTAGAATATTTGTTTTCTCCCCCCCGCCCTTTTAAATTCATATGTTTTTTAATTTTGTGCCTCTGTGCCTTTTTCATCAGTTCTGGTGCCGAAATCTTAGAAACTTGCCTAAAAAAGACCCATAATCTATTCATCTAGTCAAGAGGAAGCTTTCTATGTATTTGAAATTAATTTTGAAAGACATTTTTGGTTTTCACAATTTTTGACTTAAGGGCCCAGGGTCAATTTTAGGTGACTTCGGCTTCGGATTAGAACTGCATCAATTTGTATTCCAATAGACTCTCTGGACCCAGTACAATGTATATCCACCCTTAGAATGTGTGTTTTCTTCCCCCCCCCTTTTAAATTCATATGCTTTGTAATTTTGTGCGTCTGTGCCTTTTTCATCAGTTCTGGTGCCGAAATCTTAGAAACTTGCCTAAAAAAGACCCATAATCTATTCATCTAGTCAAGAGGAAGCTTTCTATGTATCTAAAATTAATTTTGAAACACATTTTTGGTTTTCACAATTTTTGACCTAAGGGCCCAGGTTAAATTTTGGGTGACTTTGGCTTCGGATTAGAACTGCATCAATTTGTATTCCAATAGACTCTCTGGACCCAGTACAATGTATATCCACCCTTAGAATATGTGTTTTCTTCCCCCCCCTTTTAAATTCATATGTTTTGTAATTTTGACCAGGGTAAATTTTGGGTGACTTCGGCTTCAGATTAGAACTGCATCTATTTGTATTCCAATAGACTCTCTGGACCCAGTACAATGTATATCCACCCTTAGAATGTGTGTTTTCTCCCCCCCCCCCTTTTAAATTCATATGTTTTTATTTTTGTGACTCTGGGCCTTTTATATCAGTTCTGGTGCCGAAATCTTAGAAACTTGGCTAAAAAAGACCCAAGATCTATTCATCTAGTCAAGAGGAAGCTTTCTATGTATTTAAAATTAATTTTGAAAGACATTTTTGGTTTTCACAATTTTTGACTTAAGGGCCCCAGGTTAAATTTTAGGTGACTTCGGCTTCGGATTAGGACTGCATCAATTTGTATTCCAATAGACTCTCTGGACCCAGTACAATGTATATCCACCCTTAAAAGGTGTGTTTTCTCCTCCCCCCTTTTAAATTCATATGTTTTGTAATTTTGTGCCTCTGTGCCTTTTTCATCAGTTCTGGTGCCCAAATCTTAGAAACTTGCCTAAAAAAGACCAATAATCTATCCATCTAGTCAAGGGGAAGCTTTCTATGTATTTAGAATTAATTTTGAAAGACATTTTTGGTTTTCACAATTTTTGACTTAAGGGTCCTAGGTTAAATTTTGGTCGACTTCGGCTTCGGATTGGAACTGCATTAATTTGTATTCCAATAGACTCTCTGGACCCAGTACAATGTATATCCACCCTTAGAATGTGTGTTTTCTTCCCCCTCATTTTAAATTCATATGCTTTGTAATTTTGTGCCTCTGTGCCTTTTTCATCAGTTCTGGTGCCGAAATTTTAGAAACTTGCCTAAAAAAGACCCAGAATCTATTCATCTAGTCAAGAGGAAGCTTTCTATGCGTCTAAAATTAATTTTGAAAGACATTTTTGGTTTTCACAATTTTTGACTTAAGGGCCCCAGGTTAAATTTTGGGTGACTTCGGCTTCGGATTAGAACTGCATTAATTTGTATTCCAATAGACTCTCTGGACCCAGTACAATGTATATCCACCCTTAGAATGTGTGTTTTCTCCCCCCCCCTTTTTAAATTCATATGTTTTGTAATTTTGTGCCTCTCTGCCTTTTTCATCAGTTCTGGTGCCGAAATCTTAGAAACTTGCCTAAAAAAGACCCAGAATCTATTCATCTAGTCAAGAGGAAGCTTTCTATGTATTTAAAATTAATTTTGAAAGACATTTTTGGTTTTCACAATTTTTGACTTAAGGGCCCCAAGTCAATTTTGGATGACTTCGGCTTCGGATTAGAACTGCATCAATTTGTATTCCAATAGACTCCCTGGACCCAGTATAATGTATATCCACCCTTAGAATGTGTGTTTTCTTCCCCCCCTCCTTTTAAATTCATATGTTTTGTAATTTTGTGCCTCAGTGCCTTTCTCATCAGTTCTGATGCCGAAATCTTAGAAACTTGCCTAAAAAAGACCCAGAATCTATTCATCTAGTCAAGAGGAAACTTTCTATGTATTTAAAATTAATTTTGAAAGACATTTTTGGTTTTTCACAATTTTTGACTTGAGGGCCCAGGTTAAATTTTGGGTGACTTCGGCTTCGGATTAGAACTGCATCAATTTGTATTCCAATAGACTCTCTGGACCCAGTACAATGTATATCCCCCCTTAGAATGTGTGTTTTCCTCCCCCCCCCTTTTAAATTCATATGTTTTGTAATTTTGTGCCTCTGTGCCTTTTTCATCAGTGATGGTGCCGAAATCTTAGAAACTTGCCTAAAAAAGACCCAGAATCTATTTATCTAGTCAAGAGGAAGCTTTCTATGTATTTAAAATTAATTTTGAAAGACATCTTTGGTTTTCACAATTTTTGACTTGAGGGCCAAGGGTCAATTTTGGGTGACTTCGGCTTCGGATTAGAACTGCATCAATTTGTATTCCAATAGAATCTCTGGACCCAGAACAATGTATATCCACCCTTAGAATGTGTGTTTTCTTTTCCCCCCTTTTAAATTCATATGTTTTGTAATTTTGTGCCTCTTTGCCTTTTTCATCAGTGATGGTGCCGAAATCTTAGAAACTTGCCTAAAAAAGACCCAGAATCTATTCATCTAGTCAAGAGGAAGCTTTCTATGTATTTAAAATTAATTTTGAAAGACATTTTTGGTTTTCACAATTTTTGACTTAAGGGCCCAGGTTAAATTTTGGGTGACTTCGGCTTCGGATTAGAACTGCATCAATTTGTATTCCAATAGAATCTCTGGACCCAGAACAATGTATATCCACCCTTAGAATGTGTGTTTTCTTCCCCCCCCCCCCCTTTTAAATTCATATGCTTTGTAATTTTGTGCGTGTGTGCCTTTTTCATCAGTTCTGGTGCCGAAATCTTAGAAACTTGCCTAAAAAAGACCCTGAATCTATTCATCTAGTCAAGAGGAAGCTTTCTATGTATCTAAAATTAATTTTGAAACACATTTTTGGTTTTCACAATTTTTGACCTAAGGGCCCAGGTTAAATTTTGGGTGACTTTGGCTTCGGATTAGAACTGCATCAATTTGTATTCCAACAGACTCTCTGGACCCAGTACAATGTATATCCACCCTTAGAATATTTGTTTTCTCCCCCCCGCCCTTTTAAATTCATATGTTTTTTAATGTTGTGCCTCTGTGCCTTTTTCATCAGTTCTGGTGCCGAAATCTTAGAAACTTGCCTAAAAAAGACCCATAATCTATTCATCTAGTCAAGAGGAAGCTTTCTATGTATTTGAAATTAATTTTGAAAGACATTTTTGGTTTTCACAATTTTTGACTTAAGGGCCCAGGGTCAATTTTAGGTGACTTCGGCTTCGGATTAGAACTGCATCAATTTGTATTCCAATAGACTCTCTGGACCCAGTACAATGTATATCCACCCTTAGAATGTGTGTTTTCTTCCCCCCCCCCTTTTAAATTCATATGCTTTGTAATTTTGTGCGTCTGTGCCTTTTTCATCAGTTCTGGTGCCGAAATCTTAGAAACTTGCCTAAAAAAGACCCATAATCTATTCATCTAGTCAAGAGGAAGCTTTCTATGTATCTAAAATTAATTTTGAAACACATTTTTGGTTTTCACAATTTTTGACCTAAGGGCCCAGGTTAAATTTTGGGTGACTTTGGCTTCGGATTAGAACTGCATCAATTTGTATTGCAATAGACTCTCTGGACCCAGTACAATGTATATCCACCCTTAGAATATGTGTTTTCTTCCCCCCCCTTTTAAATTCATATGTTTTGTAATTTTGACCAGGGTAAATTTTGGGTGACTTCGGCTTCAGATTAGAACTGCATCTATTTGTATTCCAATAGACTCTCTGGACCCAGTACAATGTATATCCACCCTTAGAATGTGTGTTTTCTCCCCCCCCCCCCTTTTAAATTCATATGTTTTTATTTTTGTGACTCTGGGCCTTTTATATCAGTTCTGGTGCCGAAATCTTAGAAACTTGGCTAAAAAAGACCCAAGATCTATTCATCTAGTCAAGAGGAAGCTTTCTATGTATTTAAAATTAATTTTGAAAGACATTTTTGGTTTTCACAATTTTTGACTTAAGGGCCCCAGGTTAAATTTTAGGTGACTTCGGCTTCGGATTAGGACTGCATCAATTTGTATTCCAATAGACTCTCTGGACCCAGTACAATGTATATCCACCCTTAAAAGGTGTGTTTTCTCCTCCCCCCTTTTAAATTCATATGTTTTGTAATTTTGTGCCTCTGTGCCTTTTTCATCAGTTCTGGTGCCCAAATCTTAGAAACTTGCCTAAAAAAGACCCATAATCTATTCATCTAGTCAAGGGGAAGCTTTCTATGTATTTAGAATTAATTTTGAAAGACATTTTTGGTTTTCACAATTTTTGACTTAAGGGCCCCAGGTTAAATTTTGGGTGACTTCGGCTTCGGATTAGAACTGCATTAATTTGTATTCCAATAGACTCTCTGGACCCAGTACAATGTATATCCACCCTTAGAATGTGTGTTTTCTCCCCCCCCCTTTTTAAATTCATATGTTTTGTAATTTTGTGCCTCTCTGCCTTTTTCATCAGTTCTGGTGCCGAAATCTTAGAAACTTGCCTAAAAAAGACCCAGAATCTATTCATCTAGTCAAGAGGAAGCTTTCTATGTATTTAAAATTAATTTTGAAAGACATTTTTGGTTTTCACAATTTTTGACTTAAGGGCCCCAAGTCAATTTTGGATGACTTCGGCTTCGGATTAGAACTGCATCAATTTGTATTCCAATAGACTCCCTGGACCCAGTATAATGTATATCCACCCTTAGAATGTGTGTTTTCTTCCCCCCCTCCTTTTAAATTCATATGTTTTGTAATTTTGTGCCTCAGTGCCTTTCTCATCAGTTCTGATGCCGAAATCTTAGAAACTTGCCTAAAAAAGACCCAGAATCTATTCATCTAGTCAAGAGGAAACTTTCTATGTATTTAAAATTAATTTTGAAAGACATTTTTGGTTTTTCACAATTTTTGACTTGAGGGCCCAGGTTAAATTTTGGGTGACTTCGGCTTCGGATTAGAACTGCATCAATTTGTATTCCAATAGACTCTCTGGACCCAGTACAATGTATATCCCCCCTTAGAATGTGTGTTTCCCCCCCCCCCTTTTAAATTCATATGTTTTGTAATTTTGTGCCTCTGTGCCTTTTTCATCAGTGATGGTGCCGAAATCTTAGAAACTTGCCTAAAAAAGACCCAGAATCTATTCATCTAGTCAAGAGGAAGCTTTCTATGTATTTAAAATTAATTTTGAAAGACATCTTTGGTTTTCACAATTTTTGACTTGAGGGCCAAGGGTCAATTTTGGGTGACTTCGGCTTCGGATTAGAACTGCATCAATTTGTATTCCAATAGAATCTCTGGACCCAGAACAATGTATATCCACCCTTAGAATGTGTGTTTTCTTCCCCCCCCTTTTAAATTCATATGTTTTGTAATTTTGTGCCTCTTTGCCTTTTTCATCAGTGATGGTGCCGAAATCTTAGAAACTTGCCTAAAAAAGACCCAGAATCTATTCATCTAGTCAAGAGGAAGCTTTCTATGTATTTAAAATTAATTTTGAAAGACATTTTTGGTTTTCACAATTTTTGACTTAAGGGCCCAGGTTAAATTTTGGGTGACTTCGGCTTCGGATTAGAACTGCATTAATTTGTATTCCAATAGACTCTCTGGACCCAGTACAATGTATGTCCACCCTTAGAATGTGTGTTTTCTTCCGCCCCCCTCCTTTTAAATTCATATGTTTTGTAATTTTGTGCCTCTGTGCCTTTTTCATCAGTTCTGGTGCCGAAATCTTAGAAACTTGCCTAAAAAAGACCCAGAATCTATTCATCTAGTCAAGAGGAAGCTTTCTATGTATCTAAAATTAATTTTGAAAGACATTTTTGGTTTTCACAATTTTTGACAGGGCCCAGGGTCAATTTTGGGTGACTTCGGCTTCGGATTAGAACTACATCAATCTGTATTCCAATGACTCTCTGGACCCAGTACAATGTATATCCACCATTAGAATGTGTGTTTTCTTCCCCCCCCCTCCTTTTAAATTCATATGTTTTGTAATTTTGTGCCTCTGTGCCGTTTTCATCAGTTCTGGTGCCGAAATCTTAGAAACTTGCCTAAAAAAAACCCAGAATCTATTCATCTAGTCAAGAGGAAGCTTTCTATGTATTTAAAATTAATTTTGAAAGACATTTTTGGTTTTCACAATTTTTGACTTTAGGGCCCAGGGTCAATTTTGGATGACTTCGGCTTCGGATTAGAACTGCATCAATTTGTATTCCAATAGCCTCCCTGGACCCAGTACAATGTATATCCACCCTTAGAATGTGTGTTTTCTTCCCCCCCCCCCTTTTAAATTCATATGCTTTGTAATTTTGTGCGTGTGTGCCTTTTTCATCAGTTCTGGTGCCGAAATCTTAGAAACTTGCCTAAAAAAGACCCTGAATCTATTCATCTAGTCAAGAGGAAGCTTTCTATGTATCTAAAATTAATTTTGAAACACATTTTTGGTTTTCACAATTTTTGACCTAAGGGCCCAGGTTTTAATTTTGGGTGACTTTGGCTTCGGATTAGAACTGCATCAATTTGTATTCCAACAGACTCTCTGGACCCAGTACAATGTATATCCACCCTTAGAATATGTGTTTTCTCCCCCCCGCCCTTTTAAATTCATATGTTTTTTAATTTTGTGCCTCTGTGCCTTTTTCATCAGTTCTTGTGCCGAAATCTTAGAAACTTGCCCTAAAAAAGACCCATAATCTATTCATCTAGTCAAGAGGAAGCTTTCTATGTATTTGAAATTAATTTTGAAAGACATTTTTGGTTTTCACAATTTTTGACTTAAGGGCCCAGGGTCAATTTTGGGTGACTTCGGCTTCGGATTAGAACTGCATCAATTTGTATTCCAATAGACTCTCTGGACCCAGTACAATGTATATCCACCCTTAGAATGTGTGTTTTCTTCCCCCCCCCTTTTAAATTCATATGCTTTGTAATTTTGTGCGTCTGTGCCTTTTTCATCAGTTCTGGTGCCGAAATCTTAGAAACTTGCCTAAAAAAGACCCAAGATCTATTTATCTAGTCAAGAGGAAGCTTTCTATGTATTTAAAATTAATTTTGAAAGACATTTTTGGTATTCACAATTTTTGACTTAAGGGCCCCAGGTTAAATTTTAGGTGACTTCGGCTTCGGATTAGGACTGCATCAATTTGTATTCCAATAGACTCTCTGGACCCAGTACAATGTATATCCACCCTTAAAAGGTGTGTTTTCTCCTCCCCCCTTTTAAATTCATATGTTTTGTAATTTTGTGCCTCTGTGCCTTTTTCATCAGTTCTGGTGCCCAAATCTTAGAAACTTGCCTAAAAAAGACCCATAATCTATTCATCTAGTCAAGGGGAAGCTTTCTATGTATTTAGAATTAATTTTGAAAGACATTTTTGGTTTTCACAATTTTTGACTTAAGGGTCCTAGGTTAAATTTTGGTCGACTTCGGCTTCGGATTGGAACTGCATTAATTTGTATTCCAATAGACTCTCTGGACCCAGTACAATGTATATCCACCCTTAGAATGTGTGTTTTCTTCCCCCTCATTTTAAATTCATATGCTTTGTAATTTTGTGCCTCTGTGCCTTTTTCATCAGTTCTGGTGCCGAAATTTTAGAAACTTGCCTAAAAAAGACCCAGAATCTATTCATCTAGTCAAGAGGAAGCTTTCTATGCGTCTAAAATTAATTTTGAAAGACATTTTTGGTTTTCACAATTTTTGACTTAAGGGCCCCAGGTTAAATTTTGGGTGACTTCGGCTTCGGATTAGAACTGCATTAATTTGTATTCCAATAGACTCTCTGGACCCAGTACAATGTATATCCACCCTTAGAATGTGTGTTTTCTCCCCCCCCCTTTTTAAATTCATATGTTTTGTAATTTTGTGCCTCTCTGCCTTTTTCATCAGTTCTGGTGCCGAAATCTTAGAAACTTGCCTAAAAAAGACCCAGAATCTATTCATCTAGTCAAGAGGAAGCTTTCTATGTATTTAAAATTAATTTTGAAAGACATTTTTGGTTTTCACAATTTTTGACTTAAGGGCCCCAAGTCAATTTTGGATGACTTCGGCTTCGGATTAGAACTGCATCAATTTGTATTCCAATAGACTCCCTGGACCCAGTATAATGTATATCCACCCTTAGAATGTGTGTTTTCTTCCCCCCCTCCTTTTAAATTCATATGTTTTGTAATTTTGTGCCTCAGTGCCTTTCTCATCAGTTCTGATGCCGAAATCTTAGAAACTTGCCTAAAAAAGACCCAGAATCTATTCATCTAGTCAAGAGGAAACTTTCTATGTATTTAAAATTAATTTTGAAAGACATTTTTGGTTTTTCACAATTTTTGACTTGAGGGCCCAGGTTAAATTTTGGGTGACTTCGGCTTCGGATTAGAACTGCATCAATTTGTATTCCAATAGACTCTCTGGACCCAGTACAATGTATATCCCCCCTTAGAATGTGTGTTTCCCCCCCCCCCTTTTAAATTCATATGTTTTGTAATTTTGTGCCTCTGTGCCTTTTTCATCAGTGATGGTGCCGAAATCTTAGAAACTTGCCTAAAAAAGACCCAGAATCTATTCATCTAGTCAAGAGGAAGCTTTCTATGTATTTAAAATTAATTTTGAAAGACATCTTTGGTTTTCACAATTTTTGACTTGAGGGCCAAGGGTCAATTTTGGGTGACTTCGGCTTCGGATTAGAACTGCATCAATTTGTATTCCAATAGAATCTCTGGACCCAGAACAATGTATATCCACCCTTAGAATGTGTGTTTTCTTCCCCCCCCTTTTAAATTCATATGTTTTGTAATTTTGTGCCTCTTTGCCTTTTTCATCAGTGATGGTGCCGAAATCTTAGAAACTTGCCTAAAAAAGACCCAGAATCTATTCATCTAGTCAAGAGGAAGCTTTCTATGTATTTAAAATTAATTTTGAAAGACATTTTTGGTTTTCACAATTTTTGACTTAAGGGCCCAGGTTAAATTTTGGGTGACTTCGGCTTCGGATTAGAACTGCATTAATTTGTATTCCAATAGACTCTCTGGACCCAGTACAATGTATGTCCACCCTTAGAATGTGTGTTTTCTTCCGCCCCCCTCCTTTTAAATTCATATGTTTTGTAATTTTGTGCCTCTGTGCCTTTTTCATCAGTTCTGGTGCCGAAATCTTAGAAACTTGCCTAAAAAAGACCCAGAATCTATTCATCTAGTCAAGAGGAAGCTTTCTATGTATCTAAAATTAATTTTGAAAGACATTTTTGGTTTTCACAATTTTTGACTGGGCCCAGGGTCAATTTTGGGTGACTTCGGCTTCGGATTAGAACTACATCAATCTGTATTCCAATAGACTCTCTGGACCCAGTACAATGTATATCCACCATTAGAATGTGTGTTTTCTTCCCCCCCCCTCCTTTTAAATTCATATGTTTTGTAATTTTGTGCCTCTGTGCCGTTTTCATCAGTTCTGGTGCCGAAATCTTAGAAACTTGCCTAAAAAAAACCCAGAATCTATTCATCTAGTCAAGAGGAAGCTTTCTATGTATTTAAAATTAATTTTGAAAGACATTTTTGGTTTTCACAATTTTTGACTTTAGGGCCCAGGGTCAATTTTGGATGACTTCGGCTTCGGATTAGAACTGCATCAATTTGTATTCCAATAGCCTCCCTGGACCCAGTACAATGTATATCCACCCTTAGAATGTGTGTTTTCTTCCCCCCCTCCTTTTAAATTCATATGTTTTGTAATTTTGTGCCTCTGTGCCTTTTTCATCAGTTCTGGTGCCGAAATCTTAGAAACTTGCCTAAAAAAGACCCAGAATCTATTCATCTAGTCAAGAGGAAGCTTTCTATGTATTTAAAATTAATTTTGAAAGACATTTTTGGTTTTCACAATTTTTGACTTAAGGGCCCAGGTTAAATTTTGGGTGACTTCGGTTTTGGATAGAACTGCGATAATTTGTATTCAAATAGACTCTCTGGACCCAGTACAATGTATATCCACCCTTAGAATGTTTGTTTTCTCCCCCCCCTTTTAAATTCATATGTTTTGTAATTTTGTGCCTCTGTGCCTTTTTCATCAGTTCTGGTGCCAAAATCTTAGAAACTTGCCTATTAAAGACCCAGAATCTATTCATCTAGTCAAGAGGAAGCTTTCTATGTATTTAAAATTAATTTTGAAAAACATTTTTGGTTTT
The DNA here is from genome assembly GCA_950022655.1 of Alentia gelatinosa. NCBI lineage: Eukaryota > Metazoa > Annelida > Polychaeta > Phyllodocida > Polynoidae > Alentia > Alentia gelatinosa. Next base: position 13,126,255 of record OX465590.1, read on the forward strand.
CACAATTTTTGACTTAAGGGCCCAGGGTCAATTTTGGGTGACTTCGGCTTCGGATTAGAACTGCATCAATTTGTATTCCAATAGACTCTCTGGACCCAGTACAATGTATATCCACCCTTAGAATGTGTGTTTTCTTCCCCCCCTCCTTTTAAATTCATATGTTTTGTAATTTTGTGCCTCTGTGCCTTTTTCATCAGTTCTGGTGCCGAAATCTTAGAAACTTGCCTAAAAAAGACCCAGAATCTATTCATCTAGTCAAGAGGAAGCTTTCTATGTATTTAAAATTAATTTTGAAAGACATTTTTGGTTTTCACAATTTTTGACTTAAGGGCCCAGGTTAAATTTTGGGTGACTTCGGTTTCGGATAGAACTGCGATAATTTGTATTCAAATAGACTCTCTGGACCCAGTACAATGTATATCCACCCTTAGAATGTTTGTTTTCTCCCCCCCCCCTTTTAAATTCATATGTTTTGTAATTTTGTGCCTCTGTGCCTTTTTCATCAGTTCTGGTGCCAAAATCTTAGAAACTTGCCTATTAAAGACCCAGAATCTATTCATCTAGTCAAGAGGAAGCTTTCTATGTATTTAAAATTAATTTTGAAAAACATTTTTGGTTTTCTCAATTTTTGACTTAAGGGCCCAGGGTCAATTTTGGGTGACTTCGGCTTCGGATTAGAACTGCATCAATTTGTATTCCAATAGACTCTCTGGACCCAGTACAATGTAAATCCACCCTTAGAATGTGTGTTTTCTTCCCCCCCCCTTTTAAATTCATATGTTTTGTAATTTTGTGCCTCTGTGCCTTTTTCATCAGTTCTGGTGCCGAAATCTTAGAAACTTGCCTAAAAAAGACCCAGAATCTATTCATCTAGTCAAGAGGAAGCTTTTATATATTTAAAATTAATTTTGAAAGACATTTTTGGTTTTCACAATTTTGTAATTTTGTGCCTCTGTGCCTTTTTCATCAGTTCTGGTGCCGAAATCTTAGAAACTTGCCTAAAAAAGACCCAGAATCTATTCATCTAGTCAAGAGGAAGCTTTCTATGTATTTAAAATTAATTTTGAAAGACATCTTTGGTTTTCACAATTTTTGACTTGAGGGCCAAGGGTCAATTTTGGGTGACTTCGGCTTCGGATTAGAACTGCATCAATTTGTATTCCAATAGAATCTCTGGACCCAGAACAATGTATATCCACCCTTAGAATGTGTGTTTTCTTCCCCCCCCTTTTAAATTCATATGTTTTGTAATTTTGTGCCTCTTTGCCTTTTTCATCAGTGATGGTGCCGAAATCTTAGAAACTTGCCTAAAAAAGACCCAGAATCTATTCATCTAGTCAAGAGGAAGCTTTCTATGTATTTAAAATTAATTTTGAAAGACATTTTTGGTTTTCACAATTTTTGACTTAAGGGCCCAGGTTAAATTTTGGGTGACTTCGGCTTCGGATTAGAACTGCATTAATTTGTATTCCAATAGACTCTCTGGACCCAGTACAATGTATGTCCACCCTTAGAATGTGTGTTTTCTTCCGCCCCCCTCCTTTTAAATTCATATGTTTTGTAATTTTGTGCCTCTGTGCCTTTTTCATCAGTTCTGGTGCCGAAATCTTAGAAACTTGCCTAAAAAAGACCCAGAATCTATTCATCTAGTCAAGAGGAAGCTTTCTATGTATCTAAAATTAATTTTGAAAGACATTTTTGGTTTTCACAATTTTTGACTGGGCCCAGGGTCAATTTTGGGTGACTTCGGCTTCGGATTAGAACTACATCAATCTGTATTCCAATAGACTCTCTGGACCCAGTACAATGTATATCCACCATTAGAATGTGTGTTTTCTTCCCCCCCCCCCTCCTTTTAAATTCATATGTTTTGTAATTTTGTGCCTCTGTGCCTTTTTCATCAGTTCTGGTGCCGAAATCTTAGAAACTTGCCTAAAAAAAACCCAGAATCTATTCATCTAGTCAAGAGGAAGCTTTCTATGTATTTAAAATTAATTTTGAAAGACATTTTTGGTTTTCACAATTTTTGACTTTAGGGCCCAGGGTCAATTTTGGATGACTTCGGCTTCGAATTAGAACTGCATCAATTTGTATTCCAATAGCCTCCCTGGACCCAGTACAATGTATATCCACCCTTAGAATGTGTGTTTTCTTCCCCCCCTCCTTTTAAATTCATATGTTTTGTAATTTTGTGCCTCTGTGCCTTTTTCATCAGTTCTGGTGCCGAAATCTTAGAAACTTGCCTAAAAAAGACCCAGAATCTATTCATCTAGTCAAGAGGAAGCTTTCTATGTATTTAAAATTAATTTTGAGACATTTTTGGTTTTCACAATTTTTTACTTAAGGGCCCAGGTTAAATTTTGGGTGACTTCGGTTTCGGATAGAACTGCGATAATTTGTATTCAAATAGACTCTCTGGACCCAGTACAATGTATATCCACCCTTAGAATGTTTGTTTTCTCCCCCCCCCCTTTTAAATTCATATGTTTTGTAATTTTGTGCGTCTGTGCCTTTTTCATCAGTTCTGGTGCCAAAATCTTAGAAACTTGCCTTTTAAAGACCCAGAATCTATTCATCTAGTCAAGAGGAAGCTTTCTATGTATTTAAAATTAATTTTGAAAGACATTTTTGGTTTTCACAATTTTTGACTTAAGGGCCCAGGGTCAATTTTGGGTGACTTCGGCTTCGGATTAGAACTGCATCAATTTGTATTCCAATAGACTCTCTGGACCCAGTACAATGTATATCCACCCTTAGAATGTGTGTTTTCTTCCCCCCTCCTTTTAAATTCATATGTTTTGTAATTTTGTGCGTCTGTGCCTTTTTCATCAGTTCTGGTGCCAAAATCTTAGAAACTTGCCTTTTAAAGACCCAGAATCTATTCATCTAGTCAAGAGGAAGCTTTCTATGTATTTAAAATTAATTTTGAAAGACATTTTTGGTTTTCACAATTTTTGACTTAAGGGCCCAGGGTCAATTTTGGGTGACTTCGGCTTCGGATTAGAACTGCATCAATTTGTATTCCAATAGACTCTCTGGACCCAGTACAATGTATATCCACCCTTAGAATGTGTGTTTTCTTCCCCCCTCCTTTTAAATTCATATGTTTTGTAATTTTGTGCCTCTGTGCCTTTTTCATCAGTTCTGGTGCCGAAATCTTAGAAACTTGCCTAAAAAAGACCCAGAATCTATTCATCTAGTCAAGAGGAAGCTTTCTATGTATTTAAAATTAATTTTGAAAGACATTTTTGGTTTTCACAATTTTTGACTTAAGGGCCCAGGTTAAATTTTGGGTGACTTCGGTTTCGGATAGAACTGCGATAATTTGTATTCAAATAGACTCTCTGGACCCAGTACAATGTATATCCACCCTTAGAATGTTTGTTTTCTCCCCCCCCCCTTTTAAATTCATATGTTTTGTAATTTTGTGCCTCTGTGCCTTTTTCATCAGTTCTGGTGCCAAAATCTTAGAAACTTGCCTATTAAAGACCCAGAATCTATTCATCTAGTCAAGAGGAAGCTTTCTATGTATTTAAAATTAATTTTGAAAAACATTTTTGGTTTTCTCAATTTTTGACTTAAGGGCCCAGGGTCAATTTTGGGTGACTTCGGCTTCGGATTAAAACTGCATCAATTTGTATTCCAATAGACTCTCTGGACCCAGTACAATGTAAATCCACCCTTAGAATGTGTGTTTTCTTCCCCCCCCCCTTTTAAATTCATATGTTTTGTAATTTTGTGCCTCTGTGCCTTTTTCATCAGTTCTGGTGCCGAAATCTTAGAAACTTGCCTAAAAAAGACCCAGAATCTATTCATCTAGTCAAGAGGAAGCTTTCTATATATTTAAAATTAATTTTGAAAGACATTTTTGGTTTTCACAATTTTGTAATTTTGTGCCTCTGTGCTTTTTTCATCAGTTCTGGTGCCAAAATCTTAGAAACTTGCCTAAAAAAGACCCAGAATCTATTCATCTAGTCAAGAGGAAACTTTCTATGTATTTAAAATTAATTTTGAAAGATATTTTTGGTTTTCACAATTTTTGACTTAAGGGCCCCAGGTTAAATTTTGGGTGACTTCGGCTTCGGATTAGAACTGCATTAATTTGTATTCAAATAGACTCTCTGGACCCAGTACAATGTATATACACCCTTAGAATGTGTGTTTTCTTCCCCCCCCTTTTTAAATTCATGTTTTGTAATTTTGTGCCTCTGTGCCTTTTTCATCAGTTCTGGTGCCGAAATCTTAGAAACTTGCCTAAAAAAGACCCAGAATCTATTCAAGTAGTCAAGAGGAAACTTTCTATGTATTTAAAATTAATTTTGAAAGACATTTTTGGTTTTCACAATTTTTGACTTGAGGGCCCAGGGTAGATTTTGGGTGACTTCGGCTTCGGATTAGAACTGCATCAATTTGTATTCCAATAGACTCTCTGGACCCAGTACAATGTATATCCACCCTTAGAATGTGTGTTTTCTTCCCCCCCCCCCTTTTAAATTCATATGTTTTGTAATTTTGTGCCTCTGTGCCTTTTTCATCAGTTCTGGTGCCGAAATCTTAGAAACTTGCCTAAAAAAAGACCCAGAATCTATTCATCTAGTCAAGAGGAAGCTTTCTATGTATTTAAAATTAATTTTGAAAGACATTTTTGGTTTTCACAATTTTTGATTTAAGGGCCCAGGGTAAATTTTGGGTGACTTCGGCTTCGGATTAGAACTGCATCAATTTGTATTCCAATAGACTCTCTTGACCCAGTACAATGTATATCCACCCTTAGAATGTATGTTTTCTCCACCCCCCTTTTAAATTCATATGTTTTGTAATTTTGTGCCTCTGTGCCTTTTTCATCAGTTCTGGTGCCGAAATCTTAGAAACTTGCCTAAAAAAGTCCCAGAATCTATTCATCTAGTCATGAGGAAGCTTTCTATGTATTTAAAATTAATTTTGAAAGACATCTTTGGTTTTCTCAATTTTTGACTTAAGGGCCCAGGGTCAATTTTGGGTGACTTCGGCTTTGGATTAGAACTGCATCAATTTGTATTCCAATAGACTCTCTGGACCCAGTACAATGTATATCCACCCTTAGAATGTGTGTTTTCTTCCCCCCCCCCTCCTTTAAAATTCATATGTTTTGTAATTTTGTGCCTCTGTGCCTTTTTCATCAGTTCTGGTGCCGAAATCTTAGAAACTTGCCTAAAAAAGACTCAGAATCTATTCATCTAGTCAAGAGGATGCTTTCTATGTATTTAAAATTTATTTTGAAAGATATATTTGGTTTTCACAATTTTTGACTTAAGGGCCCCAGGTTAAATTTTGGTCAACTTCGGCTTCGGATTAGAACTGCATTAATTTGTATTCAAATAGACTCTCTGGACCCAGTACAATGTATATCCACCCTTAGAATGTGTGTTTTCTTCCCCCCCCCCTTTTAAATTCATATGTTTTGTAATTTTGTGCCTCTGTGCCTTTTTCATCATTTCTGGTTCCGAAATCTTAGAAACTTGCCTAAAAAAGACCCAGAATCTACTCATCTAGTCAAGAGGAAGCTTTCTATGTATTTAAAATTAATTTTGAAAGACATTTTTGGTTTTCACAATTTTTGACTTAAGGGCCCAGGGTCAATTTTGGGTGACTTCGGCTTCGGATTAGAACTGCATCAATTTGTATTCCAATAGACTCCCTGGACCCAGTACAATGTATATCCACCCTTAGAATGTGTGTTTTCTCCCCCCCCCCCCCTTTTAAATTCATATGTTTTGTAATTTTGACCAGGGTAAATTTTGGGTGACTTCGGCTTCAGATTAGAACTGCATCAATTTGTATTCCAATAGACTCTCTGGACCCAGTACAATGAATATCCACCCTTAGAATGTGTGTTTTCTTCCCCCCCCCCCTTTTAAATTCATATGTTTTGTAATTTTGACCAGGGTAAATTTTGGGTGACTTCGGCTTCAGATTAGAACTGCATCAATTTGTATTCCAATAGACTCTCTGGACCCAGTACAATGTATATCCACCCTTAGAATGTGTGTTTTCTCCCCCCCCCCCCCCCCCGCCCTTTTAAATTCATATGTTTTGTAATTTTGTGCCTCTGTGCCTTTTTCATCAGTTCTGGTGCCGAAATCTTAGAAACTTGCCTAAAAAAGACCCATAATCTATTCAAGTAGTCAAGAGGAAGCTTTCTATGTATTTAAAATTAATTTTGAAAGACATTTTTGGTTTTCACAATTTTTGATTTAAGGGCCCAGGGTAAATTTTGGGTGACTTCGGCTTCGGATTAGAACTGCATCAATTTGTATTCCAATAGACTCTCTTGACCCAGTACAATGTATATCCACCCCTTAGAATGTATGTTTTCTCCCCCCCCCCCCCTTTTAAATTCATATGTTTTGTAATTTTGTGCCTCTGTGCCTTTTTCATCAGTTCTGGTGCCGAAATCTTAGAAACTTGCCTAAAAAAGACCCAGAATCTATTCATCTAGTCAAGAGGAGGCTTTCTATGTATTTATAATTAATTTTGAAAGACATTATTTGTTTTCACAATTTTTGACTTAAGGGCCCCAGGGTAAATTTTGGGTGACTTCGGCTTCGGATTAGAACTGCATTAATTTGTATTCCAATAGACTCTCTTGACCCAGTACAATGTATATCCACCCTTAGAATGTGTGTTTTCTTCCCCCCCCCTTTTAAATTCATATGTTTTGTAATTTTGTGCCTCTGTGCCTTTTTAATCAGTTCTGGTGCCGAAATCTTAGAAACTTGCCTAAAAAAGACCCAGAATCTATTGATCTAGTCAAGAGGAGGCTTTCTATGTATTTAAAATTAATTTTGAAAGACATTTTTGGTTTTCACAATTTTTGACTTGAGGGCCCAGGGTAAATTTTGGGTGACTTCGGCTTCGGATTAGAACTGCATCAATTTGTATTCCAATAGACTCTCTGGACCCAGTACAATGTATATCCACCCTTAGAATGTGTGTTTTCTTCCCCCCCTTTTAAATTCATATGCTTTGTTATTTTGTGCCTCTGTGTCTTTTTCATCAGTTCTGGTGCCGAAATCTTAGAAACTTGCCTAAAAAAGACCCATAATCTATTCATCTAGTCAATAGGAAGCTTTCTATGCGTCTAAAATTAATTTTGAAAGACATTTTTGGTTTTCACAATTTTTGACTTAAGGGCCCCAGGTTAAATTTTGGGTGACTTCAGCTTCGAATTAGAACTGCATTAATTTGTATTCCAATAGACTCTCTGGACCCAGTATAATGTATATCCACCCTTAGTATGTATGTTTTCTTCCCCCCCCCCCCTTTTAAATTCATATGTTTTGTAATTTTGTGCCTCTGTGCCTTTTTTATCAGTTCTGGTGCCCAAATCTTAGAAACTTGCCTAAAAAAGACCAGAATCTATTCATCTAGTCAAGAGGAGGCTTTCTATGTATTTAAAATTAATTTTGAAAGAATTTTCGGTTTTCACAATTTTTGACTTAAGGGCCCAGGGTAAATTTTGGGTGACTTCGGCTTCGGATTAGAACTGCATCAATTTGTATTCCAATAGACTCTCTGGACCCAGTACAATGTATATCCACCCTTAGAATGTGTGTTTTCTTCCCCCCCCCCCTTTAAAATTCATATGTTTTGTAATTCTGTGCCTCTGTGCCTTTTTCATCAGTTCTGGTGCCGAAATCTTAGAAACTTGCCTAAAAAAGACCCAGAATCTACTCATCTATTCAAGAGGAAGCTTTCTATGTATTTAAAATTAATTTTGAAAGACATTTTTGGTTTTCACAATTTTTGACTTAAGGGCCCAGGGTCAATTTTGGGTGACTTCGGCTTCGGATTAGAACTGCATAAATTTGTATTCCAATAGACTCCCTGGACCCAGTACAATGTATATCCACCCTTAGAATGTGTGTTTTCTTCCCCCCCTCTTTTAAATTCATATGTTTTGTAATTTTGACAAGGGTAAATTTTGGGTGACTTCGGCTTCAGATTAGAACTGCATCAATTTGTATTCCAATAGACTCTCTGGACCCAGTACAATGTATATCCACCCTTAGAATGTGTGTTTTCTTCCCCCCCCCCCCTCCTTTTAAATTCATATGTTTTTTAATTTTGTGCCTCTGTGCCTTTTATATCAGTTCTGGTGCCGAAATCTTAGAAACTTGCCTAAAAAAGACCCAGAATCTATTCATCTAGTAGAAGAGGAAGCTTTCTATGTATTTAAAATTAATTTTGAAAGACATTTTTGGTTTTCACAATTTTTGACTTAAGGGCCCAGGGTAAATTTTGGGTGACTTCGGCTTCGGATTAGAACTGCATCAATTTGTATTCCAATAGACTCTCTGGACCCAGTACAATGTATATCCACCCTTAGAATGTGTGTTTTCTTCCCCCCCCCCTTTTAAATTCATTTGTTTTATAATTTTGACCAGGGTAAATTTTGGGTGACTTCGGCTTCAGATTAGAACTGCATCAATTTGTATTCCAATAGACTCTCTGGACCCAGTACAATGTATATCCACCCTTAGAATGTTTGTTTTCTTCCCCCCCCCCTTTTAAATTCATATGTTTTGTTATTTTGACCAGGGTAAATTTTGGGTGACTTCGGCTTCAGATTAGAACTGCATCAATTTGTATTCCAATAGACTCTCTGGACCCAGTACAATGTATATCCACCCTTAGAATGTGTGTTTTTTCCCCCCCCCCCCGCCCTTTTAAATTCATATGTTTTGTAATTTTGTGCCTCTGTGCCTTTTTCATCAGTTCTGGTGCCGAAATCTTAGAAACTTGCCTAAAAAAGACCCAGAATCTATTCATCTAGTCAAGAGGAAGCTTTCTATGTATTTAAAATTAATTTTGAAAGACATTTTTGGTTTTCACAATTTTTGATTTAAGGGCCCAGGGTAAATTTTGGGTGACTTCGGCTTCGGATTAGAACTGCATCAATTTGTATTCCAATAGACTCTCTTGACCCAGTACAATGTATATCCACCCTTAGAATGTATGTTTTCTCCCCCCCCCTTTTAAATTCATATGTTTTGTAATTTTGTGCCTCTGTGCCTTTTTCATCAGTTCTGGTGCCGAAATCTTAGAAACTTGCCTAAAAAAGTCCCAGAATCTATTCATCTAGTCATGAGGAAGCTTTCTATGTATTTAAAATTAATTTTGAAAGACATCTTTGGTTTTCTCAATTTTTGACTTAAGGGCCCAGGGTCAATTTTGGGTGACTTTGGCTTCGAATTAGAACTGCATCAATTTGTATTCCAATAGACTCCCTGGACCCAGTACAATGTATATCCACCCTTAGAATGTGTGTTTTCTTCCCCCCCCCCCTCCTTTTAAATTCATATATTTTGTAATTTTGTGCCTCTGTGCCTTTTTCATCAGTTCTGGTGCCGAAATCTTAGAAACATGCCTAAAAAAGACTCAGAATCTATTCATCTAGTCAAGAGGAAACTTTCTATGTATTTAAAATTAATTTTGAAAGACATTTTTGGTTTTCACAATTTTTGACTTGAGGGCCCAGGGTAAATTTTGGGTGACTTCGGCTTCGGATTAGAACTGCATCAATTTGTATTCCAATAGACTCTCTGGACCCAGTACAATGTATATCCACCCTTAGAATGTGTGTTTTCTTCCCCCCCCCCTTTTAAATTCATATGTTTTGTAATTTTGTGCCTCTGTGCCTTTTTCATCAGTTCTGGTGCCGAAATCTTAGAAACTTGCCTAAAAAAGACCCAGAATCTATTCATCTAGTCAAGAGGATGCTTTCTATGTATTTAAAATTTATTTTGAAAGACATTTTTGGTTGTTACAATTTTTGACTTAAGGGCCCCAGGTTAAATTTTGGTCAACTTCGGCTTCGGATTAGAACTGCATTAATTTGTATTCAAATAGACTCTCTGGACCCAGTACAATGTATATCCACCCTTAGAATGTGTGTTTTCTTCCCCCCCCCCCCCTTTTAAATTCATATGTTTTGTAATTCTGTGCCTCTGTGCCTTTTTCATCAGTTCTTGTGCCGAAATCTTAGAAACTTGCCTAAAAAAGACCCAGAATCTATTCATCTAGTCAATAGGAAGCTTTATATGCGTCTAAAATTAATTTTGAAAGACATTTTTGGTTTTCACAATTTTTGACTTAAGGGCCCCAGGTTAAATTTTGGGTGACTTCAGCTTCGAATTAGAACTGCATTAATTTGTATTCCAATAGACTCTCTCGACCCAGTATAATGTATATCCACCCTTAGTATGTATGTTTTCTTCCCCCCCCCCCTTTTAAATTCATATGTTTTGTAATTTTGTGCCTCTGTGCCTTTTTTATCAGTTCTGGTGCCCAAATCTTAGAAACTTGCCTAAAAAAGACCCAGAATCTATTCATCTAGTCAAGAGGAGGCTTTCTATGTATTTAAAATTAATTTTGAAAGAATTTTCGGTTTTCACAATTTTTGACTTAAGGGCACAGGGTCAATTTTGGGTGACTTCGGCTTCGGATTAGAACTGCATCAATTTGTATTCCAATAGACTCCCTGGACCCAGTACAATGTATATCCACCCTTAGAATGTGTGTTTTCTTCCCCCCCCCTTTTAAATTCATTTGTTTTGTAATTTTGACCAGGGTAAATTTTGGGTGACTTCGGCTTCAGATTAGAACTGCATCAATTTGTATTCCAATAGACTCTCTGGACCCAGTACAATGTATATCCACCCTTAGAATGTGTGTTTTCTTCCCCCCCCCCCCGCCCTTTTAAATTCATATGTTTTTTAATTTTGTGCCTCTGTGCCTTTTTCATCAGTTCTGGTGCCGAAATCTTAGAAACTTGCCTAAAAAAAGACCCATAATCTATTCATCTAGTCAAGAAGAGGCTTTTTATGTATTTAAAATTAATTTTGAAAGACATTTTTGGTTTTCATAATTTTTGACTTAAGGGCCCAGGGTAAATTTTGGGTGACTTCGGCTTCGGATTAGAACTGCATCAATTTGTATTCCAATAGACTCTCTGGACCCAGTACAATGTATATCCACCCTTAGAATGTGTGTTTTCTTCCCCCCCTTTTAAATTCATATGCTTTGTAATTTTGTGCCTCTGTGCCTTTTTCATCAGTTCTGGTGCCGAAATCTTAGAAACTTGCCTAAAAAAAGTCCCAGAATCTATTCATCTAGTCAAGAGGAAGCTTTCTATGTATTTAAAATTAATTTTGAAAGACATTTTTGGTTTTCACAATTTTTGACTTAAGGGCCCAGGGTCAATTTTGGGTGACTTCGGCTTCGGATTAGAACTGCATCAATTTGTATTCCAATAGACTCTCTTGACCCAGTACAATGTATATCCACCCTTAGAATGTATGTTTTCTCCCCCCCCTTTTAAATTCATATGTTTTGTAATTTTGTGCCTCTGTGCCTTTTTCATCAGTTCTGGTGCCGAAATCTTAGAAACTTGCCTAAAAAAGACCCAGAATCTATTCATCTAGTCAAGAGGAGGCTTTCTATGTATTTAAAATTAATTTTGAAAGACATTATTTGTTTTCACAATTTTTTACTTAAGGGCCCCAGGGTAAATTTTGGGTGACTTCGGCTTCGGATTAGAACTGCATTAATTTGTATTCCAATAGACTCTCTTGACCCAGTACAATGTATATCCACCCTTAGAATGTGTGTTTTCTTCCCCCCCCTTTTAAATTCATATGTTTTGTAATTTTGTGCCTCTGTGCCTTTTTCATCAGTTCTGGTGCCGAAATCTTAGAAACTTGCCTAAAAAGACTCAGAATCTATTCATCTAGTCAAGAGGAAACTTTCTATGTATTTAAAATTAATTTTGAAAGACATTTTTGGTTTTCACAATTTTTGACTTGAGGGCCCAGGGTAAATTTTGGGTGACTTCGGCTTCGGATTAGAACTGCATCAATTTGTATTCCAATAGACTCTCTGGACCCAGTACAATGTATATCCACCCTTAGAATGTGTGTTTTCTTCCCCCCCCCCCTTTTTAATTCATATGTTTTGTAATTATTTGCCTCTGTGCCTTTTTCATCAGTTCTGGTGCCGAAATCTTAGAAATTTGCCTAAAAAAGACCAGAATCTATTCATCTAGTCAAGAGGAAGCTTTCTATGCGTCTAAAATTAATTTTGAAAGACATTTTTGGTTTTCACAATTTTTGACTTAAGGGCCCCAGGTTAAATTTTGGGTGACTTCAGCTTCGAATTAAAACTGCATTAATTTGTATTCCAATAGACTCTCTGGACACAGTACAATGTATATCCATCCTTAGTATGTATGTTTTCTTCCCCCCCCCCTTTTAAATTCATATGTTTTGTAATTTTGTGCCTCTGTGCCATTTTTATCAGTTCTGGTGCCGAAATCTTAGAAACTTGCCTAAAAAAGACTCAGAATCTATTCATCTAGTCAAGAGGAAACTTTCTATGTATTTAAAATTAATTTTGAAAGACATTTTTGGTTTTCACAATTTTTGACTTGAGGGCCCAGGGTCAATTTTGGGTGACTTCGGCTTCGGATTAGAACTGCATCAATTTGTATTCCAATAGACTCTCTGGACCCAGTACAATGTATATCCACCCTTAGAATGTGTGTTTTCTTCCCCCCCCCCCTTTTAAATTCATATGTTTTGTAATTTTGTGCCTCTGTGCCTTTTTCATCAGTTCTGGTGCCGAAATCTTAGAAACTTGCCTAAAAAAGACCCAGAATCTATTCATCTAGTCAAGAGGAGGTTTTCTATGTATTTAAAATTAATTTTGAAAGACATTATTTGTTTTCACAATTTTTGACTTAAGGGCCCAGGGTAAATTTTGGGTGACTTCGGCTTCGGATTAGAACTGCATTAATTTGTATTCCAATAGACTCTCTGGACCCAGTACAATGTATATCCACCCTTAGAATGTGTGTTTTCTTCCCCCCCCTTTTAAATTCATATGTTTTGTAATTTTGTGCCTCTGTGCCTTTTTCATCAGTTCTGGTGCCGAAATCTTAGAAACTTGCCTAAAAAGACTCAGAATCTATTCATCTAGTCAAGAGGAAACTTTCTATGTATTTAAAATTAATTTTGAAAGACAGTTTTGGTTTTCACAATTTTTGACTTGAGGGCCCAGGGTAAATTTTGGGTGACTTCGGCTTCGGATTAGAACTGCATCAATTTGTATTCCATTAGACTCTCTGGACCCAGTACAATGTATATCCACCCTTAGAATGTGTGTTTTCTCCCCCCCCCCTTTTAAATTCATATGTTTTGTAATTTTGTGCCTCTGTGCCTTTTTCATCAGTTCTGGTGCCCAAATCTTAGAAACTTGCCTAAAAAAGACCCAGAATCTATTCATCTAGTCAAGAGGAGGCTTTCTATGTATTTATAATTAAATTTGAAAGAATTTTCGGTTTTCACAATTTTTGACTTAAGGGCCCGGGGTAAATTTTGGGTGACTTCGGCTTCGGATTAGAACTGCATTAATTTGTATTCCAATAGACTCTCTTGACCCAGTACAATGTATATCCACCCTTAGAATGTGTGTTTTCTTCCCCCCCCCTTTTAAATTCATATGTTTTGTAATTTTGACCAGGGTAAATTTTGGGTGACTTCGGCTTCAGATTAGAACTGCATCAATTTGTATTCCAATAGACTCTCTGGACCCAGTACAATGTATATCTACCCTTAGAATGTGTGTTTTCTCCCCCCCCCCCCCGCCCTTTTAAATTCATATGTTTTTTAATTTTGTGCCTCTGTGCCTTTTTCATCAGTTCTGGTGCCGAAATCTTAGAAACTTGCCTAAAAAAAGACCCATAATCTATTCAAGTAGTCAAGAGGAAGCTTTCTATGTATTTAAAATTAATTTTGAAAGACATTTTTGGTTTTCAAAATTTTTGATTTAAGGGCCCAGGTTAAATTTTGGGTGACTTCGGCTTCGGATTAGAACTGCATCAATTTGTATTTCAATAGACTCTCTTGACCCAGTACAATGTATATCCACCCTTAGAATGTATGTTTTCTCCCCCCCCCTTTTAAATTCATATGTTTCATAATTTTGTGCCTCTGTGCCTTTTTCATCAGTTCTGGTGCCGAAATCTTAGAAACTTGCCTAAAAAAGTCCCAGAATCTATTCATCTAGTCAAGAGGAAGCTTTCTATGTATTTAAAATTAATTTTGAAAGACAATTTTGGTTTTCACAATTTTTGACTTAAGGGCCCAGGGTCAATTTTGGGTGACTTCGGCTTCGGATTAGAACTGCATCAATTTGTATTCCAATAGACTCCCTGGACCCAGTACAATGTATATCCACCCTTAGAATGTGTCTTTTCTCCCCCCCCCCCCCCCGCCCTTTTAAATTCATATGTTTTGTAATTTTGTGCCTCTGTGCCTTTTTCATCAGTTCTGGTGCCGAAATCTTAGAAACTTGCCTAAAAAAGACCCATAATCTATTCAAGTAGTCAAGAGGAAGCTTTCTATGTACTTAAAATTAATTTTGAAAGACATTTTTGATTTTCACAATTTTTGATTTAAGGGCCGCAGGTTAAATTTTGGGTGACTTCGGCTTCGGATTAGAACTGCATCAATTTGTATTCCAATAGACTCTCTGGACCCAGTACAATGTATATCCACCCTTAGAATGTGTGTTTTCTCCCCCCCCCCCCATTTAAATTCATATGTTTTGTAATTTTGTGCCTCTGTGCCTTTTTCATCAGTTCTGGTGCCGAAATCTTAGAAACTTGCCAAAAAAAAGACCCAGGATCTATTCATCTAGTCAAGAGGAAGCTTTCTATGTATTTAAAATTAATTTCAAATAACATTTTTGGTTTTCACAATTTTTGACTTAAGGGCCCAGGTTAAATTTTGGGTGACTTTGCCTTTGGATTAGAACTGCATCAATTTGTATTCCAATAGACTCTCTGGACCCAGTACAATGTATATCCACCCTTAGAATGTGTTTTTTCTTCCCCCCCCCTTTTGAATTCATATGTTTTGTAATTTTCTGCCTCCATGCCTTTTTCATCAGTTCTGGTCCTAAAATCTTAGAAACTTGCCTTAAAAAAGTCCCAGAATCTATTCATCTAGTCAAGAGGAAGCTTTCTATGTATTTAAAATTAATTTTGAAAGACAATTTTGGTTTTCACAATTTTTGACTTCAGGGCCCAGGGTAAATTTTGGGTGTCTTCGGCTTCGGATTAGAACTGCATCAATTTGTATTCCAATAGACTCTCTGGACCAAGTACAATGTATATCCACCCTCAGAATGTGTGTTTTCTCCCCCCCCTCCTTTTAAATTCATATGTTTTGTAATTTTGTGCCTCTGTGCCTTTTTCATCAGTTCTGGTGCCCAAATCTTAGAAACTTGCCTAAAAAAGACCCAGAATCTATTCATCTAGTCAAAAGGAAGCTTTCTATGCGTCTAAAATTAATTTTGAAAGACATTTTTGGTTTTCACAATTTTTGACTTAAGGGCCCCAGGTTAAATTTTGGGTGACTTCGGCTTCGGATTAGAACTGCATTAATTTGTATTCCAATAGACTCTCTGGACCCAGTACAATGTATATCCACCCTTAGAATGTGTGTTTTCTCCCCCCCCCCGACCTTTTAAATTCATATGTTTTTTAATTTTGTGCCTCTGTGCCTTTTTCATCAGTTCTGGTGCCGAAATCTTAGAAACTTGCCTAAAAAAGACCCAGAATCTATTCATCTAGTCAAGAGGAGGCTTTCTATGTATTTATAATTAATTTTGAAAGACATTATTTGTTTTCACAATTTTTGACTTAAGGGCCCCAGGGTAAATTTTGGGTGACTTCGGCTTCGGATTAGAACTGCATTAATTTGTATTCCAATAGACTCTCTTGACCCAGTACAATGTATATCCACCCTTAGAATGTGTGTTTTCTTCCCCCCCCCCTTTTAAATTCATATGTTTTGTAATTTTGTGCCTCTGTGCCTTTTTAATCAGTTCTGGTGCCGAAATCTTAGAAACTTGCCTAAAAGAGACTCAGAATCTATTCATCTAGTCAAGAGGAAACTTTCTATGTATTTAAAATTAATTTTGAAAGACATTTTTGGTTTTCACAATTTTTGACTTGAGGGCCCAGGGTAAATTTTGGGTGACTTCGGCTTCGGATTAGAACTGCATCAATTTGTATTCCAATAGACTCTCTGGACCCAGTACAATGTATATCCACCCTTAGAATGTGTGTTTTCTTCCCCCCCTTTTAAATTCATATGCTTTGTTATTTTGTGCCTCTGTGTCTTTTTCATCAGTTCTGGTGCCGAAATTTTTGGAAATTGCCTAAAAAAGACCCAGAATCTATTCATCTAGTCAATAGGAAGCTTTCTATGCGTCTGAAATTAATTTTGAAAGACATTTTTGGTTTTCACAATTTTTGACTTAAAGGCCCCAGGTTAAATTTTGGGTGACTTCAGCTTCGAATTAGAACTGCATTAATTTGTATTCCAATAGACTCTCTGGACCCAGTATAATGTATATCCACCCTTAGTATGTATGTTTTCTTCCCCC
The DNA here is from genome assembly GCA_950022655.1 of Alentia gelatinosa. Taxonomy (NCBI): domain Eukaryota; kingdom Metazoa; phylum Annelida; class Polychaeta; order Phyllodocida; family Polynoidae; genus Alentia; species Alentia gelatinosa. Next base: position 13,142,749 of record OX465590.1, read on the forward strand.
CCCCCTTTTAAATTCATATGTTTTGTAATTTTGTGCCTCTGTGCCTTTTTTATCAGTTCTGGTGCCCAAATCTTAGAAACTTGCCTAAAAAAGACCAGAATCTATTCATCTAGTCAAGAGGAGGCTTTCTATGTATTTAAAATTAATTTTGAAAGAATTTTCGGTTATTACAATTTTTGACTTAAGGGCCCAGGGTAAATTTTGGGTGACTTCGGCTTCGGATTAGAACTGCATTAATTTGTATTCCAAAAGACTCTCTTGACCCAGTACAATGTATATCCACCCTTAGAATGTGTGTTTTCTTCCCCCCCCCCCTTTTAAATTCATATGTTTTGTAATTCTGTGCCTCTGTGCCTTTTTCATCAGTTCTGGTGCCGAAATCTTAGAAACTTGCCTAAAAAAGACCCAGAATCTACTCATCTATTCAAGAGGAAGCTTTCTATGTATTTAAAATTAATTTTGAAAGACATTTTTGGTTTTCACAATTTTTGACTTAAGGGCCCAGGGTCAATTTTGGGTGACTTCGGCTTCGGATTAGAACTGCATCAATTTGTATTCCAATAGACTCCCTGGACCCAGTACAATGTATATCCACCCTTAGAATGTGTGTTTTCTTCCCCCCCCTCATTTAAATTCATATGTTTTGTAATTTTGACCACGATAAATTTTGGGTGACTTCGGCTTCAGATTAGAACTGCATCAATTTGTATTCCAATAGACTCTCTGGACCCAGTACAATGTATATCCACCCTTAGAATGTGTGTTTTCTTTCCCCCCCTTTTAAATTCATATGCTTTGTAATTTTGTGCCTCTGTGCCTTTTTCATCAGTTCTGGTGCTGAAATCTTAGAAACTTGCCTAAAAAAGTCCCAGAATCTATTCATCTAGTCAAGAGGAAGCTTTCTATGTATTTAAAATTTATTTTGAAAGACATTTTTTGTTTTCACAATTTTTTACTTAAGGGCCCCAGGTTTAATTTTGGTCAACTTCGGCTTCGGATTAGAACTGCATTAATTTGTATTCAAATAGACTCTCTGGACCCATTACAATGTATATCCACCCTTAGAATGTGTGTTTTCTTCCCCCCCCCTTTTAAATTCATATATTTCGTAATTCTGTGCCTCTGTGCCTTTTTCATCAGTTCTGGTGCCGAAATCTTAGAAACATGCCTAAAAAAGACTCAGAATCTATTCATCTAGTCAAGAGGAAACTTTCTATGTATTTAAAATTAATTTTGAAAGACATTTTTGGTTTTCACAATTTTTGACTTGAGGGCCCATGGTAAATTTTGGGTGACTTCGGCTTCGGATTAGAACTGAATCAATTTGTATCCAATAGACTCCCTGGACCCAGTACAATGTATATCCACCCTTAGAATATGTGTTTTCTTCCCCCCCCCCCTTTTAAATTCATATGTTTTGTAATTTTGACCAGGGTAAATTTTGGGTGACTTCGGCTTCGGATTAGAACTGCATCAATTTGTATCCAACAGACTCCCTGGACCAAGTACAATGTATATCCACCCTTAGAATGTGTGTTTTCTTCCCCCCCCCCCTCCTTTTAAATTCATATGTTTTTTAATTTTGTGCCTCTGTGCCTTTTTCATCAGTTCTGGTGCCGAAATCTTAGAAACTTGCCTAAAAAAGACCCAGAATCTATTCATCTAGTCAAGAGGAAGCTTTCTATGTATTTAAAATTAATTTTGAAAGACATTTTTGGTTTTCACAATTTTTGACTTGAGGGCCCAGGGTAAATTTTGGGTGACTTCGGCTTCGGATTAGAACTGCATCAATTTGTATCCAATAGACTCTCTTGACCCAGTACAATGTATATCCACCCTTAGAATGTGTGTTTTCTTCCCCCCCCCCTTTTAAATTCATATGTTTTGTAATTCTGTGCCTCTGTGCCTTTTTCATCAGTTCTGGTGCCGAAATCTTAGAAATTTGCCTAAAAAAGACCCAGAATCTACTCATCTAGTCAAGAGGAAGCTTTCTATGTATTTAAAATTAATTTTGAAAGACATTTTTGGTTTTCACAATTTTTGACTTAAGGGCCCAGGGTCAATTTTGGATGACTTCGGCTTCGGATTAGAACTGCATCAATTCGTATTCCAATAGACTCCCTGGACCCAGTACAATGTATATCCACCCTTAGAATGTGTGTTTTCTTCCCCCCCCCTTTTAAATTCATATGTTTTGTAATTTTGACCAGGGTAAATTTTGGGTGACTTCGGCTTCAGATTAGAACTGCATCAATTTGTATTCCAATAGACTCTCTGGACCCAGTACAATGTATATCCACCCTTAGAATGTGTGTTTTCTTCCCCCCCCTTTTAAATTCATATGTTTTGTAATTTTGTGCCTCTGTGCCTTTTTCATCAGTTATGGTGCCGAAATCTTAGAAACTTGCCTAAAAAAGACCCTGAATCTATTCATCTAGTCAAGAGGAAGCTTTCTATGTATTTAAAATTAATTTTAAAGACATTTTTGGTTTTCACAATTTTTGACTTAAGGGCCCAGGGTCAATTTTGGATGACTTCGGCTTCGGATTAGAACTGCATCAATTTGTATTCCAATAGACTCCCTGGACCCAGTTTAATGTATATCCACCCTTAGAATGTGTGTTTTCTTCCCCCCCTCCTTTTAAATTCATATGTTTTGTAATTTTGTGCCTCTGTGCCTTTTTCATCAGTTCTGGTGCCGAAATCTTAGAAACTTGCATAAAAAAGACCCAGAATCTATTCATCTAGTCAAGAGGAAACTTTCTATGTATTTAAAATTAATTTTGAAAGACATTTTTGGTTTTTCACAATTTTTGACTTAAGGGCCCAGGGTAAATTTTGGGTGACTTCGGCTTCAGATTAGAACTGCATTAATTTGTATTCCAATAGACTCTCTTGACCATGTACAATGTATATCCACCCTTAGAATGTGTGTTTTCTCCCCCCCCCCTTTTAAATTCATATGTTTGTAATTTTGTGCCTCCGTGCCTTTTTCATCAGTTCTGGTCCTAAAATCTTAGAAACTTGCCTTAAAAAAGACCCAGAATCTATTTATCTAGTCAAGAGGAAGCTTTCTATGTATTTAAAATTAATTTTGAAAGACAATTTTGGTTTTCACAATTTTTGACTTAAGGGCCCAAGGTAAATTTTGGGTGACTTCGGCTTCGGATTAGAACTGCATCAATTTGTATTCCAATAGACTCTCTGGACCAAGTACAATGTATATCCACCCTTAGAATGTGTGTTTTCTTCCCCCCCCCTTTTAAATTCATATGTTTTGTAATTTTGTGCCTCTGTGCCTTTTTCATCAGTTCTGGTGCCCAAATCTTAGAAATTTGCCTAAAAAAGACCCAGAATCTATTCATCTAGTCAAGAGGAAGCTTTCTTTGCGTCTAAAATTAATTTTGAAAGACATTTTTGTTTTTCACAATTTTTGACTTTAGGGCCCAGGGTAAATTTTGGGTGACTTCGGCTTCGGATTAGAACTGCATTAATTTGTATTCCAATAGACTCTCTGGACCCAGTACAATGTATATCCACCCTTAGAATGTGTGATTTCTTCCCCGCCCCCTCCTTTTAAATTCATATGTTTTGTAATTTTGTGCCTCTGTGCCTTTTACATCAGTTCTGGTGCCGAAATCTTAGAAACTTGCCTAAAAAAGACCCAGAATCTATTCATCTAGTCAAGAGGAGGCTTTCTATTTATTTAAAATTAATTTTGAAAGACATTTTTGGTTTTCACAATTTTTGACTAAAGGGCCCAGGGTCAATTTTTGGTGACTTCAGCTTCGGATTAGAACTGCATTAATCTGTATTCCAATAGACTCTCTGGACCCAGTACAATGTATATACACCCTTAGAATGTGTGTTTTCTTCCCCCCCCCTTTTAAATTCATATGCTTTGTAATTTTGTGCCTCTGTGCCTTTTTCATCAGTTCTGGTGCCGAAATCTTAGAAACTTGCCTAAAAAAGACCCAGAATCTATTCATCTAGTCAAGAGTAAGCTTTCTATGCGTCTAAAATTAATTTTGAAAGACATTTTTGGTTTTCACAATTTTTGACTTAAGGGCCCAAGGTTAAATTTTGGGTGACTTCGGCTTCGGATTAGGACTGCATTAATTTGTATTCCAATAGACTCTCTGGACCCAGTACAATGTATATCCACCCTTAGAATGTGTGTTTTCTCCCCCCCCCCCCTTTTAAATTCATATGTTTTGTAATTTTGTGCCTCTGTGCCTTTTTCATCAGTTCTGGTGCCGAAATCTTAGAAACTTGCCTAAAAAAGACCCAGAATCTATTCATCTAGTCAAGAGGAAACTTTCTATGTATTTAAAATTAATTTTGAAAGACATTTTTGGTTTTTCACAATTTTTGACTTGAGAGCCCGGGGTAAATTTTGGGTGACTTCGGCTTCGGATTAGAACTGCATCAATTTGTATTCCAATAGACTCTCTGGACCCAGTACAATGTATATCCCCCCTTAGAATGTGTGTTTTCTTCCCCCCCCCTTTTAAATTCATATGTTTTGTAATTTTGTGCCTCTGTGCCTTTTTCCATCTGTTCTGGTGCCGAAATCTTAGAAACTTGCCTAAAAAAGACCCAGAATCTATTCATCTAGTCAAGAGGAAGCTTTCTATGTATTTAAAATTAATTTTGAAAGACATTTTTGGTTTTCACAATTTTTGACTTGAGGGCCCAGGGTCAATTTTGGGTGACTTCGGCTTCGGATTAGAACTGCATCAATTTGTATTCCAATAGACTCTCTGGACCCAGTACAATGTATATACACCCTTAGAATGTGTGTTTTCTTCCCCCCCCCCCTTTTAAATTCATATGCTTTGTAATTTTGTGCCTCTGTGCCTTTTTCATCAGTTCTGGTGCCGAAATCTTAGAAACTTGCCTAAAAAAACCCAGAATCTATTCATCTAGTCAAGAGTAAGCTTTCTATGCGTCTAAAATTAATTTTGAAAGACATTTTTGGTTTTCACAATTTTTGACTTAAGGGCCCCAGGTTAAATTTTGGGTGACTTCGGCTTCGGATTAGGACTGCATTAATTTGTATTCCAATAGACTCTCTGGACCCAGTACAATGTATATCCACCCTTAGAATGTGTGTTTTCTCCCCCCCCCCCCCCTTTTAAATTCATATGTTTTGTAATTTTGTGCCTCTGTGCCTTTTTCATCAGTTCTGGTGCCGAAATCTTAGAAACTTGCCTAAAAAAGACCCAGAATCTATTCATCTAGTCAAGAGGAAACTTTCTATGTATTTAAAATTAATTTTGAAAGACATTTTTGGTTTTTCACAATTTTTGACTTGAGAGCCCGGGGTAAATTTTGGGTGACTTCGGCTTCGGATTAGAACTGCATCAATTTGTATTCCAATAGACTCTCTGGACCCAGTACAATGTATATCCCCCCTTAGAATGTGTGTTTTCTTCCCCCCCCCCTTTTAAATTCATATGTTTTGTAATTTTGTGCCTCTGTGCCTTTTTCCATCTGTTCTGGTGCCGAAATCTTAGAAACTTGCCTAAAAAAGACCCAGAATCTATTCATCTAGTCAAGAGGAAGCTTTCTATGTATTTAAAATTAATTTTGAAAGACATTTTTGGTTTTCACAATTTTTGACTTGAGGGCCCAGGGTCAATTTTGGGTGACTTCGGCTTCGGATTAGAACTGCATCAATTTGTATTCCAATAGACTCTCTGGACCCAGTACAATGTATATACACCCTTAGAATGTGTGTTTTCTTCCCCCCCCCCCTTTTAAATTCATATGCTTTGTAATTTTGTGCCTCTGTGCCTTTTTCATCAGTTCTGGTGCCGAAATCTTAGAAACTTGCCTAAAAAAACCCAGAATCTATTCATCTAGTCAAGAGTAAGCTTTCTATGCGTCTAAAATTAATTTTGAAAGACATTTTTGGTTTTCACAATTTTTGACTTAAGGGCCCCAGGTTAAATTTTGGGTGACTTCGGCTTCGGATTAGGACTGCATTAATTTGTATTCCAATAGACTCTCTGGACCCAGTACAATGTATATCCACCCTTAGAATGTGTGTTTTCTCCCCCCCCCCCTTTTAAATTCATATGTTTTGTAATTTTGTGCCTCTGTGCCTTTTTCATCAGTTCTGGTGCCGAAATCTTAGAAACTTGCCTAAAAAAGACCCAGAATCTATTCATCTAGTCAAGAGGAGGCTTTTTATGTATTTAAAATTAATTTTGAAAGACTTTTTTGGTTTTCACAATTTTTGACTTAAGGGGCCCAGGGTCAATTTTGGATGACTTCGGCTTCGGATTAGAACTGCATCAATTTGTATTCCAATAGACTCCCTGGACCCAGTATAATGTATATCCAACCTTAGAATGTGTGTTTTCTTCTTCCCCTCTTTTTAAATTCATATGTTTTGTAATTTTGTGCCTCTGTGCCTTTTTCATCAGTTCTGGTGCCGAAATCTTAGAAACTTGCCTAAAAAAGACCCAGAATGTATTCATCTAGTCAAGAGGAAACTTTCTATGTATTTAAAATTAATTTTGAAAGACATTTTTGGTTTTCACAATTTTTGACTTGAGGGCCCAGGGTAAATTTTGGGTGACTTCGGCTTCGGATTAGAACTGCATCAATTTGTATTCCAATAGACTCTCTGGACCCAGTACAATGTATATCCCCCCTTAGAATGTGTGTTTTCTCCCCCCCCTTTTGAATTCATATGTTTTGTAATTTTGTGCCTCTGTGCCTTTTTCATCAGTTCTGGTGCCGAAATCTTAGAAACTTGCCTAAAAACGACCCAGAATCTATTCATCTAGTCAAGAGGAAGCTTTCTATGTATTTAAAATTAATTTTAAAAGACATTTTTGGTTTCACAATTTTTGACTTAAGGGTCCCCGGTTAAATTTTGGTCGACTTCGGCTACGGATTAGAACTGCATTAATTTGTATTCCAATAGACTCTCTGGACCCAGTACAATGTATATACACCCTTAGAATGTGTGTTTTCTTCCCCCCCCCCCCCTTTTAAATTCATATGCTTTGTAATTTTGTGCCTCTGTGCCTTTTTCATCAGTTCTGGTGCCGAAATCTTAGAAACTTGCCTAAAAAAGACCCAGAATCTATTCATCTAGTCAAGAGTAAGCTTTCTATGCGTCTAAAATTAATTTTGAAAGACATTTTTGGTTTTCACAATTTTTGACTTAAGGGCCCAAGGTTTAATTTTGGGTGACTTCGGCTTCGGATTAGGACTGCATTAATTTGTATTCCAATAGACTCTCTGGACCCAGTACAATGTATATCCACCCTTAGAATGTGTGTTTTCTCCCCCCCCCCCTTTTAAATTCATATGTTTTGTAATTTTGTGCCTCTGTGCCTTTTTCATCAGTTCTGGTGCCGAAATCTTAGAAACTTGCCTAAAAAAGACCCAGAATCTATTCATCTAGTCAAGAGGAGGCTTTTTATGTATTTTAAATTAATTTTGAACGACATTTTTGGTTTTCATAATTTTTGACTTATGGGCCCAGGGTAAATTTTGGGTGACTTCGGCTTTGGATTAGAACTGCATCAATTTGTATTCCAATAGACTTTCTGGACCCAGTACAATATATATCCACCCTTAGTATGTATGTTTTCTTTCCCCCCCCCCTTTTAAATTCATATGTTTTGTAATTTTGTGCCTCTGTGCCTTTTTTCATCAGTTCTGGTGCCGAAATCTTAGAAACTTGCCTAAAAAAGACCCAGAATCTATTCATCTAGTCAAGAGGAAGCTTTCTATGTATTTAAAATTAATTTTGAAAGAAATTTTTGGTTTTCACAATTTTTGACTTAAGGGCCCAGGGTAAATTTTGGGTGACTTCGGCTTCGGATTAGAACTGCATTAATTTGTATTCCAATAGACTCTCTTGACCCAGTACAATGTATATCCAACCTTAGAATGTGTGTTTTCTTCCCCCCCCCCCTTTTAAATTCATATGTTTTGTAATTTTGTGCCTCTGTGCCTTTTTCATCAGTTTTGGTGCCGAAATCTTAGAAACTTGCCTAAAAAAGACCCAAAATCTATTCATCTAGTCAAGAGGAGACTTTTTATGTATTTAAAATTAATTTTGAAAGACATTTTTGGTTTTCATAATTTTTGACTTATGGGCCCAGGGTCAATTTCAATCTCAATTTCTTATAAGATTGGCTGTATTAGTGATTTTCTATGGAATCTTACCTTGACCTTTGACCTCAATGTCACTTAATGATGCATGATGGGAAGACAATTGTGAGGTACTGATATCATTTTTAGAAATATGTTATGCAAATTAAATTGCAGGTATTTTAAGTCAATTTATAGAAACTACTACAATTTCTAACTGAATATTTGGTCAAATTTTGACAAAAACATTCCTTTTAGTGACCTTGACCTTGGGGAAAATGTTTGACTGTTGTAGAATCTTAGAGTACCATGAAATATTCTTCAAGATATGACGAAATATGTTTCAACATCAGAGGCCTATGTATGAACAGATACCATGACCTTTGACCTCACTGTGGCTTACTGGTGCATGATGGGAAGACTTGCTTTAGAACATTGCTAGGGCATGGTGCCGGGTATTCAAATATATTAATCAAGTTGAAATATAGGTATATTAGAACAAGTTATAGAAACTATTATAAGTCCTTTAGAGGAAATATTGTGAAATTTCAGAAGGAAACATTCCATTTGGTGACCTTGACCTTGAGAAAAATCAAGATGGTGACACAGGCTGAAAGGACTGTGGTGTCCCAATACTTTTGCCAAATATCTAAGAAATCCACCAAATACTTTTGATGAAATGAAGAAATATGTTCCAATTTCAGTGGCCTATGTTAGTCATTTGTATGAACAAATACCTTGACCTTTGACCTTGCTGTGGCTTAATGGTGCATGATGGGAATTCTATCTTTTGGGCTTCGCTAGAGTATGTTGTCAGGCATCTAAATATATAACTCAAGTTGAAATACACGCATATTGCAACAAGTTATGAAAACTATTGTAAGTCCTTATGGAAAATTGGGTGAAATTCTGGGTGGAAACATTCCATTTGGTGACCTTGACCTTGATCAAAATCAAGATGGTGACAAAGGCTTATGAGACTATGGTGTCTTAATATATTTACCAAATATCTAAGAAATCAACTTAATATTTTTGGAGAAATCACAAAATATGTCTCAATTTCAAAACCCTCTTAAATTTGATGACGTTTGACCTTTGACCTCTAATAACAGGTCAAATGGACACATTTACAGAAAAATGGCTACCATATCTGGAATGGCCAACGTCTCAGCTTTCATTTGATACAATAAAATTGCTGCTATACTTCCATGGAACGAAACTCCTTAGATAACAGGATTTCAGGGAACTGGCCCCCTGACTAATAAGGTATCTAAGGAGTTTCAAAGCTTTTTACATGCAATTTTCTTGCTATCTTGTCACATTGTGACATCCTTTAGAACATATTAAGCTGTTTTCTCGTATTTTGTGATCTTATAATCCAGGTATGTAACTAATTTTGACCCCCAGCCACCACTCTTGTTAAGGCTGGCACCCACTGTCACAACACATTGCTGCGATTGGGCTACGAAAACAAATTTGCCAATCATAGAACTATTGGGAAGGCTCTGTTGGAGTGTTTTGGAACAGGTTTAGCAGCAATAAAAAGAAGACAACGGTACCGACACAAGCCGCTACCGGTTCCCTCCGGTTCCTCCGGTTCCTCCCGTTCCCTCCCGTTCCCTCCCGTTCCCTCCCGTTCCCTCCCGTTCCCTCCCGTTCCCTCCCGTTCCCTCCCGTTCCCTCCCGTTCCCTCCCGTTCCCTCCCGTTCCCTCCCGTTCCCTCCCGTTCCCTCCCGTTCCCTCCCGTTCCCTCCCGTTCCCTCCCGTTCCCTCCCGTTCCCTCCCGTTCCCTCCCGTTCCCTCCCGTTCCCTCCCGTTCCCTCCCGTTCCCTCCCGTTCCCTCCCGTTCCCTCCCCTTCATTCCCCTTCATTCCCGTTCAATCCCGTTCAATCCCGTTCAAACCGGTTCAATCCGGTTCAATCCGGTTCAATCCGGTTCAATCCGGTTCAATCCGGTTCAATCCGGTTCAATCCGGTTCAATCCGGTTCAATCCAGTTCAAACTGGTTCAAACTGGTTCAATCCGGTTCTAACCAGTTCTAACCTGTTCTAACCTGTTCAAACCGGTTCAAACCTGTTCAAACCAGTTCAAACCGGTTCAATCTGGTTCAAACCGGTTCAAACCAGTTCAGTCAAGTTCAAACCAGTTCAATCAGGTTCAATCAGGTTCAATCAGGTTCAAACCGGTTCACTCTGGTTCAAACCGGTTCAATCCGGTTCAAACCAGTTCAATCCGGTTCAATCCGGTTCAAACTGGTTCAATCCGGTTCAATCCGGTTCAATTACTAACATGGCCTATAGAGTGTGTTCATCAACTTCAATTGATCATAGCCTAAACATGCCCATGTTTCTCCCATAATGTGATTAGGTCTAAGAGATTAGAATTCTGATTGGATACATCACATCGTGTGTGTCTACAACCCAAAAGGAGTATGACTTTCTTTTGAATGGCTAAAATTGTTTTTTTTTAATAACTTAACTAGTCCCTAGGCCAGTCTGGAAAAGAGGCTTATTTAAGGAGTTGGCTGCCCCCCCCCCTGGAAACATTTGTTTTATTGTTTTATCTTGTAGATCCATCCTTCTAGTTAATATTTCCACTTGTTGTCGCTCTGGCAAGCGTTCAGATTACCATGACAACAGCAGTTGAAGAGACCTCCCGTCAAAATGCCTGAACGCCTATAATTCTGAGTGCTGAAAACCATTACTTGGTTCTGTGTTCTTCTTAGTATTACAATGACCCATTAGATTAAACCTTGGTATTGGACTCAATAGTCTGGTCCTTTGTGGACTCAATACAGCAAACAGAATCAAAATATGTCTTGTCAGTGGCCTACAGCAGCCTTTTCCATGTGTGTACTATTAATGTCCCCTTTACACATCTGCAATTTTCCACATATTTGTTTCCTAAATAATTTAAAGACTATATAAGTTGTTTGACATATCTGAGAGTCAGTACTGAAGACATATGTCTTTGGAGATGTTGGTTTTCTCTTTACAAACACAAGATAATCTTGAATAATTGAAATACATACTTACCAAATATGCTGATGCTTATATATCCACGAACCACACTAAATGGCAGAATCATAATTAATATCGCTAGTTCTACAATATTTTCCAGTAGCAGCAGCATGAGCTACCTAAATTGCTGGCAGCTGAAGGCTACTCCTTATGTGTTGCATTACTGTCTATGACAGACACACATGTATATCTTGTGATAAAATAGCTAATAAAGTGGGAAACACACTGTACAATTTCGTTCCCACCGATTAACTCCCTAAATCGGAAGGGCATTTTAACTTGTCTCAAGCGAATTTGCGCTTGGCATCGACCATCACAGCAGGATTTATAGATGGGAGTGGTAGTCAATAGTGGGAATCAATCGTAAACAAATTCTGTGCACACTGGATGACTGACTTCCGATTTTCTCCGAGATTTGGGGCCACCGATAAAGGAACAAGTAATAAATCTTAAAATGCCCTAGAACATTCTAGGGCATTGTATTAACGAGTGCGAGCTGTCGAAATGCCATAGTTGGTAATTGTCTTGGTTTTAATTTGGAAGAAGATAAGCATATGGTAGCTAGGCCTGCCAATGTATTATTGTTTATCCTATCCCTAATAAAAAAACTCCATAGGCTTAACATTGGGTCACTGTATTCGGTCTGGAGTTCAGAAAAATGAAAAATATCGCTCTAGTGGGATACACTTGACAAATGACGTCATTTGTTAATGTAGAAGTAATTTAGACGGGCGGGGTAGGATAAATTCTAAACCAAACTCGAGTTAGTCGTGTTATTGTTCATCACACTCTGGTAAGATCACATATTACTGCTCTCGGCTTCGCCTCGCGCAGTAATACGCGATCTTGCCGTCGTGCGATAAACAAAAACACGACTAACTCTTGTTTGGTTTCTCCATAGTATCCAGTTTTGATGTACCTGTGTTATCGAAACTATATCTAAAGTATAATTGACGCAATATGCATGTATGACATACCAGCTTTGAGCTGGATTACCATAGAATACGATGCAATCATTATTATTTCTCTGGAAATAATGTACAAGGGTATTATAAGCGTATTCCTATATACCTATATATTCCTATTACATAATGCTCCTGGTGATGGAATAACTCGCTTATGGTGTGCTTCCACCAACACGCCCGATGATTCACGATGTGGTTGTTGGGCTATATCGCGCTAGGATTGACCCATCGGGTGCCCCCTGCCGCAAAGCATCGGTTCTGGTTAAGCAGCTCGTGATATTTGCTGCGACCCATCTCGCCTAGCCGCGTAGTGTCGGGCTAGGTATTGCATCATGGTATAGGCCCCCTGACGCCTCGTGAAAGGGGTTACTTGTGCTTCCACCGGCATGCGTCGCTGAAACCCTCTGAAATGTATCGGCCATGGGGCTGTATAGCTGGAATAGTCCTGGGTGGTCGTGCGTGCACATGCAGGCACGCGGCACCGGCCGACAGAAAGTTCAATTTGTAAACTTTTTCTGGGGTCGGGACAATATTCATATTCACATTATGGTGAAATAACGGTTGGAAATATGTTTGTTTTGTTTTGTAATTAATTATAGGCCTTAGCGTTTCCATTTCTATTTGTATACCGCCCATCGCAAACCCAAAGAAAAAAAAACTCCCATCATGCACCCGCACTTAAAAAAAAGAATTTCCCATGAGTCTCCGTCGCACTCACCCAGCTTTTCTCGGCTTTTTCTGCCAGTCGCATGGCCATCAAGCCCCCTGGCACGTGTCTCGGGCAGCTGGTCACTTCGCTGCTGACCATGACCAGGTCAACAACAACAAACTATGTGCTACATGGTACACGCCCACTCCACTCCACTCCACTCCACTGCATGCTCTCATTTCTCACAATGCCGCCCAAACGAGCAACCAAGAAAGCCTCCACTGCCGAAGATCGTGTAGAGACCAGCAAAGTTCACATCGCTGATCTCAGCAACGCGGACCAGATATTGGATCTTTTTGCAGCATTGCAAAATCAAGAGGAAGAGGAAGAATCGGCCGAAACCCATTCATCCCATTCTGCTGTACTGGCCGGGACGCAGCAGGTGGAGATCAACATGTCGGCGATCCTCAGTGTGCCAGGACAGTCTATACTTTGGTCGTCCCTCCCGGTGGTGGAAGCAAGGATCCTCCCCCCTGACACCCAGAACACCGAGAACCAGGAGGAAGAGGAGGACAGTGAGAGTGACGGCGTAGATCCTCAAAAGGACCAAGAGCACAATGTTCCAGACAACGAGGACATCATGCCTCCGTCCAGCTACAAGGACATTGTGCCGTTGTCCCGCCGCCCGGGGGTGCCAACCGACCCCACAGCACCAAACCCTGACGAGCCTGCCATGGAAGAGTATCTCAGGATGAAGGAGCCTGATCTTTGTCGCCTTTATGAGGCCCATCAGTACCTGTATGACCTGGAAGAACCACTTTACCACGATCCCCAGGCCAGGAAGAACGCCAATGCGACGAATCGCACAGAAACTGGGCCTCGACAGTGAGTACTCATTTTTTAATTATTTCTCACTTATGACTCACTGTATGTCTATGTAATTGTACCCAGATCGTAGTTAACCTTCTTCTTCTATACTCTTCTACCAAATTTTTGGTGTACAAATACTTGCTTGCTCCTCAATTTTCACAATGTGTGTAGTTAGCTTCGCCACCACGTCGTGTGGTCAATGGCAGGAAAAGCTAGGTTATCCGGCGAGCGTCTCCAATTGTCAGTGTTTCCATGTTATTCATGCCATGTTTTATAGTGTTTTTGTCACGTTATAGGAAACATTGTTGTGAACAAATACACTTTGCTTGAAAATTATGGTTCCTGTGTGTATATAGCCCCACACTTTGTGTCGCCCCGGGCTCGCGATAACCCCGCAGTCACAACATAGGTCGTAGACCCTGTGGCGCCGTGGCGTGTTGTTCCTGCTGATTCCATCACAGGTTTATCAAAACTCTATAATCAGCTTGCCGTTTCGTCCCACCATCATATATTTTGTTCATGTATGGCAGAAAGTATCTTGTACAATCGTGGGATATATATTACAACTCGACCGTGCATATCGTGTATTAAGTTTTTGCACTATAGAATATTATGCTGTATGGATGACATGTTTGTTTGTTATCCTCTGAAGCCTGAACAACATGTTCATTGCGATGATTCTTGTTTATTCCAGAGAAAACAGTGAAAACCAGGATCATGTCGATGAAGACCACCTACCTGAAGGTCAGGTCCAAGTTGAAAAACCAGCCTTCAGGTAGCGCCTGCTACTCCCCTTCAGCGCAGCAGAAACAGATCCTGCAACTCTGCACCTTCCTTGAACCCCACATGAAGAGCAAGACCTCTATCACGAACTACCAAGGACCTGACCCAACCACAGTATGTGTATGAAAATGCATTTAGCCTTGCCCGAGTGGCAATTGAAATAATACTTCACTATGGATAGCATTTGATGTTTTGTCCCAAGTTGCTCGGACAATTGGTAGATTCAATGTGCAGTGCCATTTACACACCGCGCAAAGTATTATCGATGTTGATTTCCATCTCTGTTTCAATTGTGATCACTTGTGATCACTGTATGTCTATGTAATTGTAATTTTCACAATGTGTGTAGTTAGCTTCACTGCCCTGTCGTGTGGTCAATGGCGGGAAAAGCAAGGTGATCCGGCAAGCATTTCCAATTGTCGGTGTTTTCATGTTTTTAATGCCTTGTTTTATAGTGTTTTTGTCACGTCAAGTCACGTAACATTACCGTATCTTTTCATCTAGGTTGCAAGCGATCCCCTCCACGAGGAAGCACCGCGAGCCACCAATTGTCCCTACGGGACATCCACCCCCGAGCGCCGCAAAAGAGGTGACATGCCGTCTAAACCACAAACCCCGGTGATGACCCCCAACTTCAGCCGGATCGTGGGAAGTCCTGCCAGGCGGTCACCTAGAATCGCCGCACAGACAGGTGATATTTATCAGAACCTGCTGGGGAGCCCAGATTCCCCCCATCTTGGCAGTCCTCCGAGGCGAGGCATGACAAGTCGCAAAGAGATCTCCCCGAAACAAGCCGTGTCCATCTTACCTTGCTCGCCAACCGTTGTTTACACTCAGGTTTTGGCGCAAAACGGAAGTAGGTCACACGCATGCACGGCGACTTCGCTTGTACCTGGTAGGTACCAGCATATACAACAGAGACACCAAGCATAGACCTGGCAGGACCGATCGGGAGTTGCCACGCCGGTGGAACGCCAAAATATAACACAGCGTCGCACAGCATCGCACACGACGGGTCACGACAAGGGAGGTAAGGCATAGCCCGACACCACAAGTTTTGTCAAGATAGGTCGCGATGTGTTCATCGCGTTGGTGGAAGAAGGGCTTTACTAGGTTGACGTTTACTGCCCGAGGTTGACACGTGACCAAAAGCTACAATCTGTGAATCTAAAAATGGCAGATATTACCGATTTAGGCCTTACAAGGTGGTTTAAAATCTCCCTGTAGTAGCAAATAGTATGTATCAACAAGGTATGGATATATTTCATGTTGGACAATAATGCAAAAGAGTATAAAAAGTAGGAATAATCAGTGAGGGAGCAATCGGCATGTTTTCGAGGCCTACAAAATGTAAACATTATACATCGATGCAGCTATGACGTCTCATGATATTGTCGCATAGCAACCTGCATAGCTCTCACCCCTTCCCCTTGCACAACCACTCCCTATCTACTTTACTGACAAGCTAGCTACAACCAAGAGCCTGTTTGTTCTGGCTCACTGCTCTTCTACCACTTTACAATGCATGTACATTTCAAATCTGATGGGACACACCTGTCTGTATAGCATTGGAACTTCCACATCATAACCTGGTCAGTGGATGAACATAAGTATTGTGTGTGGCAGTGGGGGAGAGGTGCTAATATGGAGGGACTGGGTTTGTGTTTCTTTAAAGAGAATAGTTAATGGTCTGTATATATATATATAGTTTCTGAGGTGATAAAGTAAGACTTGACTAATAAGTTGATAATAAACATAGTAGAGACATGTGTGTGTAGGAACACCCATTATAGTAGATGAACATAATCATAATATAATAAAGGTAATAATGAGACAACGAGTGAATATGTTTGGCTAAAGTGTGGTTTTATTTACACACCCAGTAACAAAAAAAATTGTGTTACTCTGGCAGTGACCAGATCCGGGCGTGAAGTGAAGGCTGCAAGGCGCAACCTTCGTAGTGCCTTCCTCTACCGTGGTGTAGCCACCGGAATCCCAATATCTTGGTATGACATCTGGTGGATAATTGCATCACTACTGGAAAACTATACTTACATAAATGAAGCATTTATATATACTATAGTTTCTGAGGTGATAAAGTAAGACTTGACTAATAAGTTGATAATAAACATAGTAGAGACATGTGTGTGTAGGAACACCCATTATAGTAGATGAACATAATCATAATATAATAAAGGTAATAATGAGACAACGAGTGAATATGTTTGGCTAAAGTGTGGTTTTATTTACACACCCGCCAACTGCCAAACCTTCACTCAAAAAGTTTAGTAATTATGAGTTCATCTAATTCACACTTTTTCTTCAAAGTCTGTTGAATACAGAGCAAAATTGACCAACTGGTCCAATCCCCTATTTGTTTAATGTCCAACACAGGGATGCCAGCGTCGTGTAAGGCTGTTGCCCCACCTCTTCTCAATGAATGCAAAGTAATTCCACTTATACCGATTTTACCACATAGAATTTTAAATTTGTTAGTAAACCATCGATAAGTAGCTCTAACAGTTACTCTATCTGACATGTACAACAACAATTGATCATTTTCATTATTATATTTGACTAAACACAATAATGAAGAAATTAAAGTAAATACACAAAAAGGTGAACCTGTTATTTTCTTGAAAGGTAAAATCAATTCTCTTTCATAGAATTGAATCGTCTTGGTACGATTCAAGGATATATAGACATAATTGTCCTTAAACCAAACATCTTTTTTCTTAATTGATAATCCTTCCTCCAATAAATTTGATTTTCGTAGTAAACCTCTAAACCCTAATACACATGCACTCCAGAAAACTAAATTCTCCGTTTGAGTAATGTCTATAAGACGGAAAATTGACAACAATTGTCCTTGGTTGATTGGAGGTGCCTGAGTCGTTTAAGAACCAATTGATCTTTTGATCCCTACCAGGGTTTGTTTGATTGAGAAATCATCAATATCTATGTGTGGTATACCGTTCACTCGATGTAGTACCCACACTGCTGATAGATAATTAACAATAGAGGTGTATTTGAAATTTTTTGCCATATGTGATAAATACATACATATAACATATGAAGAAGCAGGTAATGGAACAAAACGATACTCTTCACAAAACTTTAAAAAATGTCGCCATTGACAATGTCTCGTCACGCATGTATTGGGTGCCATCCAACGGGATTGAAAACGTTGCATCTCTGCTTCCAATTCTACAAACAACAAAAAACGTTTGTAAACCATGGTGGAATGTCGGCTTTCATTTTTGGATCGAAGTAACAGGACATAAAGTCCGGAAAAATATTATCTTCAGATTTAATGTATTTTGCTGAAATATTGAAGTTATATACCGCGCTTACCCAAAAGATTTCTCGTAACCATTCCATAGATTCAATGTTGCGGCTACGACCTGAATTTAATGCCCTAACTACTTGAGTATTGTCTGAGTAGATTATGACATGATGATTTTTCCAACCTTCGCCCCATCGATGGACTGCGGCTACTACCGGCCATAGTTCCATCACATTGATGTTTAACTCTGGTGTCTCCATTGGTGGATTTACCCAGTGATGATTACTTTTGAATATCTCTGGAATGTCATCGATTTTTTCCGACCAAACACCGAATCCCCAATCGGATCCACAAGCTAAACCAAAACCGGAAAAGGATGAATCTGTTTCAACTGAATGAACGAATTCCTCTTTTGGTACCAGGATTTTTTCCGAACCGTTAAAAATTTGTAAGAAACCTTCCCACCACCGTAGATCTTCTTTCATCCACGGTGGATGCGGCAAGCTTTCAATCTGTTTTTCATGTAGTTAACGAAATTTACCACTCGTCTAGAAAAAGTCCTACCTCCATGCACAACTGTAGATGCATGGGACAGGTGGCCTGCTAATGCTGCCATCTCGTGGTAACTAGCAGTGTCTTTGGCTAAAAATTCGTGAACCCTTTCTTTCAGTTTGAAAGTTTTTTTCCTCTGGAAGTCTTACCTCCATTTCAACACTGTCTAGTTGAATGCCCAGATAAGTCACGATTTCACTTGGTGAAATGACTTTTTCCCAAGCGATTCGAAAACCAAAATTTCTCAAAATTTCTAAGACAGTATTCAAACTATTTACACATGCATTATATGTTTCTTCTATTATTAGGAAGTCATCCAGATAACCAAAGCATTTTTTGACGCCTTTTCTATGTACACACCTGACGATAAATTCCGAAATCTGTTGGAATATATAGGGCGCACATTTTAGTCCAAATACTAAACGATTGGATTCAAATACTCTTTCTCCCATACCGTCATCAAAGTCCCATATAAAACCTTGGACTGTTCTATGGGATGGTTTTACTGGAATTGCCCTGTAGGCATCCTTTATATCAATGATAGAAAAGAAGCACCCCGGAGTTATTTCCTTTACTACCTCGTCAATCGTTGTATATGAAAATTTTTCACAAACTGAATTCATAGCTGAATTTATGCTATCTCCCAAAGGTCTTTCGCAGTCTGTAATTGGTCGAATTTTGTTAGACCCTTTCTTTTTTACTGCGCCCATGGCGTGAATGCACTGCGGCATGTAGTCAACTTCCGTAACCTTCTCTTCTAATATTTCGGCCTTGATATTCTTAGACATTTTTGCTTTTACTTCAGGTTGAAGAACACTAGTGTAATTATCTTTTCGATAACCTGTCTCGAATTCCTCGTCCACAATTTTGAACCCATTTAGAACTCCTTCATAAATGAATTCCGCATTTTCGTCTGGTTCACCCTTCACCGGGAAACATTCCCGGAAAAATTGACACGGTCTGAGTTGATTGATTCGATCACCTATCCAATGTTTACCTTGGCAACTTGCTGCGCAAGGATCAACATGATTAGTCTCCCTATTTCTGTCTGGTAATTGATCTCGATCTACACAAACTCCGGCAAGTAAAAAACTATCATCAGTTTTTCCCTGCCTCTCCTCTAGAACTTGAATATTACTATTAATACTAGAAATACTCTCTTTGTGTTCCTCGTCGTTGTCCTGTTCACCATTATGATCAGAACCACTGAAATGTACATGAGCTACCACCGGAGATCTCCCCCCGGAGTTTACCTCTTGAGCCTTCACATTCATACCGTCTATTGTGTATGGAGAGTGCTCGCTTACCTTAGGCGTTCCTGGCACCCGGTGAATCAATTCGAATTCTGACTTTTCAGAAACTTTTGAACTTTTTACATTATTTCCTATCTCATCTACTCTGTCAATAGTAATCAATTTCTCCACGATTTCTGTTTCTGAACTAATGGAATCGCAATCGAAATTGCGAACGACCACTGGGCTGGACAAAGGCGACGGTCCCCACGTGCGCTGCATGCCCGTCTCGAGGTTAGCAGAATTACAATCGTTTTTTCTACCGTTGTACACATCGAAATCATTAGTGTAGTTTGACGATTTTGTTAGTGTAATCGACAAACTAACCTTATCCTATTTGTCTTTTTGGTCTGTTCGTGGTTTTTTGCAAGAGACTGCCGCATGACTTCCTCCACACTGAGCGCAATCGTGTTTGTAGAAGCATGATGTACCAAAATTGCAACCGTCTTTGCTATTAAATCGCCAAGAGATTCCCCCTGATTTTTGTTCACCTCCGGAGTTTTTCTTCGATGGTTTCTTTTCTTTATCTGTGATTTCTTTTAGCTTTTTTTTGTCAGATTTACATAAGAGAAAGTCGACTCGAAGTTCAGAAGTTTTTCTGAGAGAAATGTATCCCCATAAAAGAAACCTTCCACACCGTAGATATCACACTTTTCTCTTATAGCTTGGTCGTAGTCGACCAGTGATTTGCCGGTATGTACCGGTCGTTGATCTACCATGTAGGCTATATGGTCTGCATAGCCACTGGTATTCAGACCTGCCCTGTTCAAACTGCGTAGCATACCCATGCTAGCGCTTAAAATTTGATCAAATGTAGGGTTATCAGTGTTAGGTGGCAAAAACGGTACGAGTGAAAAATACTTCGACTTACGTTTTTGCTTTTGGTGGCACGTGGCGATCTTGCCATATATATATATATATATGGGATGAATAGGGACAACGGATCTATTCAAGTATAAATACGGAAGAGAGAGGGCGGCATCAGGACCTCTAGTGGCGACGCCAGCGGCTCTCAGAGGTATCGTGGGATCGCAGTAATTTTTCAAAGCCTTACCGAGTAACTTTGACTTATTTCCACTGGAACGTGGTTTCCCTATTCCTATACACCTTCAATTGTCGGCTAATAACGTTAAAACCGAATGTCTCTGAACGTCAACCTGGGCAGTAGACATCAACCTGGGCAGTAACTTCAACCTGGGCAGTAAACAAAAGTTATTCCACCCCCAGCAGCGTTAAGTAATCATAGGTTGTTCGCTCATAGGTATAGGAATAAGCTTTAATACACTAGTCTTTTTGTTTTTAGTTCGCTTTTCTGCCAAGTTGTAAACTGGTCTTTATCGTCAATATTACGGATTGCTGACGGTAACGCATTCCACAGTATCCCGGTCTTGTAGTACAGATGCCATATATTTTGACTTTGTGATATTCCTACAGATTGAGAGCACTGGGGCATCGTGTAGGCGGGTTCTATTTGGGTTGTCATCCATAAAGCTAGGGATTTTTTTTCGATGGTAACCTAATGCCAGTAAGTGCACTTCCCTTCGGTTAGTGAGATAGTTAACTTTACAGCGCTTGTGAAGGTCACTAATATGTATATCCTTCCCAGTTTTTTTTACAAATTCTAAGACCCCTATTTTGTAGCCTCTGGAGTTTTTGGAGAAGGTAAGAGTTTGTTTGGTGAAATAGCACGTCCCAATATTCCGCAAGGGGTAAAACCTTTGCTTTATAGATTTGGACAGCCTGCTTTTCCTATAGATACTTACGAATGTCCTTTCCTTCTATATGAAAATATCTTATTCATAAGTATCTGAAACGGGTTGAGTTCTCCAATCGATTTCTCCAAAACGGGTCGAGTTCTCCTGACAACTACGGGTCGAGTTCGTAGTTGTCAGGCTAATTAGTCACCAGGATTTCAGAGAGCAGACAAGGCTTCAATATGGAGATTCTTTCGCTCCCAATTGGGTCTGCAAAGTAATTTGAATTATTCTGATGTTGTGATGCTATTCTGATGTCTGTGAAAGGCGTGAGTTATATACAGAACCGCGTTCAAATAGTGAATAGATAATATTCCACCCATTTGGAAGTGTGATGATTGTCACTTGTAGATTATTGTCTATTTACGTGATTTTTGATCCAGTTCTATATAAGTCTGTGTCTGTTTTGTCCCTTCTGTCTGTATCTAAGTCTGATTCTTTGTCTGTCTGTCTCTGTTCCTATCTTTCTGTTTTTGTGCTTGACTTGCTGCATATATGTCTCAGTCTCTGTATGTCTGACTTCATTCCTCTTTGTAGACTGGTTACTTGGTGACCTTTTTTTCTCTTTTTTTCAAATTATGGTCACAATTCAACAAGCTTGTTTGGTTTTCAATCGCGGCCCCACATAATCTGGGCGGTTTTTTTTTTAAATAAAAGGTATACATCAGATTGTGCTTAGTTAATACATACATGTGATATACATAAGTATAGATAGTACAGATAAGAAAGGCTGAAAGGATGATAGTATAGATAAGAAACGATGGGATAATATTTGTTGATTAGTTATGGTAATTCATGAGAAATAATTCTAATATATTTTACTAATATATGTTGTATGTACAATATGTGCACACTCAAACCACATTGCTTATTGTATATATACTACATGGTGTATCCATTTCGTATTACAGGGATACGTTTCATAAAATTCTTAAAAGCTTTCTTGCTTGGTAACTCTTTCAGACTTTCTGGTTACGAATCCCAGTTAATTTCCTCAGTGTGATGGGGATAAATTTTCTACTATAAAATTCAGTTTGTGGTCGTGGCAACTCGAATATGCGCTTCCTGCTTGATCTGAGTTCAATAACACTTGTGTTGTTGTCGAGTGCTTTGTGCTGGGATGAATGATAACAAGGCCAGATGACACAAAGGGTGCGAGGATGGTAGATACGCTACGATATGCCTCCCGATAGGCTACCATTTGGTCATCTTGTATCGGTGTGTATCAGCGTCTATCGGCGTTGGTGGGTGCCCGGTCTTACTCTCATATCGTCTGAGCGTCTTATGTATTTTAAATGAGATCTGCCATAGGTTGCAGGACGTTAGGGCCCACCACCTTAAAGTTGGGACGTTAGGGCCCACCCTACACCGGGGGTGTGGAAGCCTCAGTCACGCCTCGGCCGCACGGCGATGCCGCGGTCACACCTGTGGTGCCAGGAGGGAGATGTGGCATAAATAGACGTTAGGGCCCACCTAATTTTGCATAATTGGTTAATGTTTTAATACTGGGGAACTCAACCCGTAAAAATCTCAACTCTTAAGGAACTCGACCCGTTTTAAATCTTCCATACTCAAGCATATCAACTGTGAATAAATGCTATATTTAGTAGTAAATATAAGTAGGTAACCCTATCCCTAACCCTAACCTATCCCTATCCCTAACCCTATCCCTAACCCTATCCCTAACCCTTACCCTATCCCTAACCCTATCCCTAGCCCTAACCCTAACCCTAACCCTATCCCTAACCCTAACCCTTACCCTGACACTATCCCTAACCCTAACACTAACCCTAACCCTAACCCTAACCCTTACCCTAACCCTAACACTAGGTTGGCTTTAGGTGGGCCCTAACGTCCCGATGAGTGGGCCCTAACGTCCCGACTTTCGGTTGGTGGGCCCTAACGTCTACATACCCTGCCATAAGGTTGGGGCCGTTGAATAATTATTCTACGACAAAAAAAAAGTTGTACAATTGTCGTTGATGCCAAAATGTAGTAGTATAAAATAATATGTCGTCAGCGAACGAGCGTCTGACAATACGAGAAACTGAAATGCTATTGCTGGTATGGCATAAGAAATCGTTCATTTTGAAAATGACATCCATTTTGTCGTCTATTTTGTCGTCCATTTGTAGTCTCGGAAGTCACCTCTAGAGCTGTTGTAGCCGACATCAAACTCGTTTTTCATGCACTAAATCTAATTAAAATTAAAAGATATTTTCAACTGAGAATTCTATTTATATATGATACATGTTTACCAAATTTCATCATTTATTAACGATTAAATCGTTTTTGAAAAATGTTTGAATATTCGAATTGATTTATCTGCAAGTCCCAAAGTTACCAACTCCCGTAACAAGGTGCCTCCTAAACCATAAGCCTCCCCAGCCCATATCAAGGCACCATCAGACCCAAAGGTGACTATTACTAGAGCAGGTCATATTGCAAAATAACCGACACTTATGGAGCTTTAAGCCGTGTTTATTGAAACCATCAAAACCAGGAACTCAGGTTTATTACCCTATCTTTATATGCATTGCTTTTGTATTTCCTCCAGTGTGTATTTAGAAGGAAGGAAATTTTCTGTTTCGCAACCGCTCACAGCACCGCCTAGTGTGAAGATCTATACGAAAATAAAGATAACAGCACAGGTGTGTGGGTAAACACAGAGGAGGTCAGTGCAGTCAGCTCGTCAGCAGGAAATGAAAGTAAAAGATCCTCTCTTATGAATTATGTGTTCAAATGTGGGAATACACTGAAGATCACCTTCTTGGCTGAAGGGTAGGTGATATATTTGTCCGGATAACTTATGTCTAAGATTGAAGTAGCTGCTAAGAAGGTAAAATTTGGTTCTATATCTTTAGGATTGTTGATACCCATTTACAAATGGCAAAAGCAACGCCATCGTAGACACATAACATGTAATCTTATTATGTTCAATTCTCCAAAGATGACATGTCTTATTGGCTATTATATTAGTAAGATCGCCTTAATTCTTCACCGCATTAAGAAGATCAAAGAGTAATATGACGTGCCATGACACTGTGTGGATTAATCATTTACAGAGATTGGTATCTAGACTATAATAGTCTAATAGAATCGAGTCGCTACATAAAGTAAGTCAATGATTTAATAAGATATTGAAAGATAAGATAAATTCCATGCCAATATATATGATAGCTGAAATTTGCAAACAATAGGCAAGAACATAGTTTTGTAGTTTTATAGCAATGACACTGGAAGTGTATACATATATCTAGCAAAACAAATACAAAACTTTTGCTGAAATATCACAATTTATGTTGTTCTAGGTGTCTTCCACAAGTTAAGAATTCGATGAATATGCCAGGTCAATTCAAAGTGAAAAAATAGATTGTAAGTTGGCCAACGTATTAGTAACTATGGGACATCAACACTTAACCATAAAGTAATTATATAGAACGTCCTGACCATGCTGTACAATTCACAGAACGAGATGATAATGCCGAGTTCCGTACAAACTGTAAATTATCATCGAGTTCTGTGAATTGTACAAGCATGGTTGGACGTTATATATTTACTATATACCCGAAATTTTAAAAAAAAAATCAGTTTAAAAAAATACAATTTCAATTTTTTTAATAAATGTGTATGGCCAGGTGGTCCGTATTTTAGTGTACGGACCGGCGGTCCGTACAGTATGTTTACGTCATATGCCGAAACGGTGCGTATTTACAGTATATACGGCATGGGTATATAGTAAATAAGAAGATCGTCTATTGACTCAATCTATTGACTCACATTAGCCAGGTTCATTATTTTGATAAATTAGGTTTGTTGGGGTTTCATATGGATTTTGCTAACTATACATTTTCGGAAAGCTTAGAACCCCTAGTTTTCAAAATTCATTGACATATTCCTGAATGGTCGACTCAATTCTATGCCCACAAAACCCCTAAAGTAGAGATATTACACTTGCAAATCCAGCAACGATTGTAAAAATTGTGGATTTTTAGCTCTCCTGTGGAATTTTGGCAGCCATCCTGGAATCCAAAAAAGGCCAACATATGACGAAATGCTAATAGCTGAGTATTTCCCATGATTCGCAGCCATATATTGTAATTTCATGTGGTTTTAGGAGATATATAGCGAAAGATGCAGGTCTAATAGGTTGAAAGAGGTAAAAAATAAATCGTCGGTTATCTTGGAAAAACAGATAGCCGCAGAAATTTGTCAACATAAATCCTTTTAAATCCAGGCATTCTAAGCTTTCCGAAAATGTTTACAAAATCCCCATGAAACCCCTATGAATCTCAGACTGACCTTGACTATACATAACCAGGAGTCACATTGGTCCATGACTTTAGGCCAATAATATTCAAATACCAGCATATACAGCCATTGTGACAGCAGACATAGTGGTCACCTAGCTAGCATTTGAACCTTGTCTAATATATTAATTAAGACTAAAGTTGTGGTAATAGTTCGGTCCTGCTGACGTAATCTGAGGCTGATAAAACCTGAGGTTTAGTGAACTTCACTATCATAATGAACCAAATGGTCCTACCTGTCCAACATGGATAAACCATGAGATAACCCCACGCTCACGAGGGGCTGAATGCCTTTGTACCTATGCTCAAAATATTGAGGCTCCTGAATATTGAATTTATCCAGAAATGCTTAAGACACCTCACCTTATAACGTGATACCTTTGCTTTATCCAGGTTCACTTATAATGATGCATTCAACGGCAGGATACATTACACTCTTCACCTTGTTTCTATTGACCAAATCAACAATAAGCTCTGAGAAAGTATGCCCACCAGGTAAGGCTGCACCACTCTAATATATTAGCATCCCTAGCATATCGTAGTTTAACTTGTCTATTTTCAGAGACACATTTCACTACCTGCCTGTTCTTGTAGCGTGCTCCATGATTAATACTAATAGCTATAATGATGACGCAAAGAAGGATTTAGAAATGAAGGTTTATTGAAGGTCTAAGTAGGTTGAAGATTGAAGAGGAAGGAGTCTTTAACTATAACAAATGCCAAAGGCCGAGGTCAAGGCCAAGGCCACCTCCTTTGAGGGGTCGGCCGGAACATAGGCCCTGAGGGAGGTGACGGAGGTCCAAGTTCCTTGATGGAGGAGGGCCTCGTCTGAGGCCCAGTGAAGCGCGGCTTGTTGAGCACCTCCCCTCCAGAGAGAGTGGAGGGAGGCTGAGGCCACACAGGGCGAGGCGAAGGAGGCCAAGGCCACTCTGAGGAGGGCCGAGAGGGCCTGCGCCGTGACGGACGAGCCGGACGAATCTAGGAATGCGAAGGCTGAAGGAGGGGCTGGGTAGGCTTGAGTGTAGGCAAGCCAGGCGGCCTTACGGCAGGCGCGAGACCCGCAGACCTCAGGAACCGCGAGAGGAAGAGGAGGTTCTGAGTAGGTCCTCGTCTTGGTGGAGTGGAGTAGGACCACGAGACCTGTGGGGGAGGGGACGACATCCTCCCAATTGAGGGCATAATGCCCCGGTCTGCCTGGGCCCTTCGCAGGCACCAGGTTGGAGGCCCTGAGGAGGGCGAAGTAGCCGAGGAGGATGGCGGCCTTTGGAGCAAGTCCGGACAAACTCGCCCTGTGGAAGTAAGCCGAGACTCCCAGGATGTCTGACGGCAGGAGGGAAGGCGCGCATGAAGGGACGTGCGTAGCAAGCTTGTCCGCTCCCTTCGCTACCGCGAGGGCGAGAGGGGAAGAGAAGGAGGAGGTGTCTCCACCCGCGAGGGCGACCCAAGACCTCGCCCCAGAGGCGTAGTTCTTGCACGAGCCCGGAGCCAGGAGGCAGTTAGTGAGAACAGGGACACTTGAGTTGCCGAGGGCGAGAGGGGAGGAACCCCGTGGTCGACGCAGAAGGTGAGGTAAAGGTGGGCCTGCCTCCATCTGTTGAAGGAGGTTGAGTCTGCCACCGAGGCGCAAAGGGAGGCCTCTGCCTGGCGGCTGAGGAGCGAACCTGGAAGTATCAGAAAAAGTTATTAGAAGTGCCTCTAGGTCGGCTGGTTCTCAGATGGTGGATTCGGGGCAGCAGTGAGCGTCAGGAGGTTGATCCGCAAGGACCATGGCAGCGTGTTCTCGGGGGTAGGCAGCCACGTCCATGACGATATAAAATGTCATTGGTGGCGCTGACAAGCCAGAGGGCGCGACCACAGGCCACCGTGACGGGGTTCTTTCTGACTCCCTTCTGTAGGTCAGCCACGACCGTCGCGTTCGTGGTAGAGATAACGATTTCCGAGCCCCGAGGGACGCGAAGGTGGCGGCAGCTTGTACCACAAGGGCAGCAAGGAGTTGGCAGCCTTAGTGAGGGCTTCCGGGGCGATTGAAAAGTGGCCAGGCGGCGCGACCGCAATGGCGGAGGTGGCGGGGGTGGTCTTCATGTGGAGGCGATCCCTGGACGGTGCGTATATTGCCACGCCGTTCCATGCATGGGCGTACTGGCGGAACCAGGTGAGATTGAAGCGGGCCCGAGTCCGGCACTATTTTCATGATGGCGATTTAGCGGTTAGTGAACCGCCTAGCATGAGGGATGCAGTGGGCGCCATAGACAAGGCGGCCAACGATGGAGCAAAGCTCAGACTTGGTGGCGGTCTTGCGGGAGAGCCACGAGGCCAGAATTCCGTCGAGCTCCTCCATTTTCTCACGAGGTATGGCAATGGTCATTGTTTCAGTGTCTATTTTGTAGCTGAGCCATTCCATGCGAGTCGCAGGAGGCTGGCATTTGTTTTGCTCGAGTTTGACTCCGAGGGCATCGGCGAGGTGGCGGAAGTCCTGGTAGGCGCGGTCGGCTCCCTCGCGATGCTCCTCCTCCCCCGTGAAGTCGTCTAGGTAGGTGACCCCCCAATCTGTGGAGGTACACTATGGTGTTCATGAACCTCTGGCATGCGGCACCGGAGAGCCTCGCGCCGAAGCTGGGGCAGAGGTCGATTCCTATTCTTGTACATTATCATGGCTAACCGAATTTTCCTCCTGTCTTCCAGGGAGGTTACATTGGCATTGATCATCATAGTTACAATTTTGGTATTAGGTAATCTCTGGTTAAAGATTATGCGTAAACCCCTATGATGTAACTTGTCAAGTCGTGCCCGGTCTAGTTTCCTAGCACTGTCTATAATAAATGAGCAGTAATAAAAAAATGGCATTATACAACTTTTGTACACTGACTTAGCTGCATCCAACGTTTGACTATTGCGCAGTTTTCCAAATTTAAAGATCTTGCTGCTCACATTCTTAACAATTTCATTGATATTATTTATCCAACTTAAGGTGTCTATAGTCACACCTAGGTATTTATAGTGCATACAATTCACAAGAGTTTCGTCAAACAAGATAAGATTCATGATGGGACAATTTTTGAGCTTTTTGAGCAGTCCATTTTTGGTACACCATAACGATAAACGATCTAGGTCTTGTTGTAGCATATTACGGGCTATGTTGGGGTCACGACTAGAACAATACAATACAAGATCATCTGCGTATTGCAGGTAACGAGAATGAATTTCTGATGAACCAAGATCATTGATGAAAAGCAAGAACAACAATGGCCCCAAGACAGAGTCTTGGGGTACTCCGAAATCAGTTACAGCACTATCCGATGTTAAAGCTTATATAAACCAATTAAGCTCTGTTAATTAATCCTAAAGATAATGACCCACCCCTCACACAGTGAGAGTATGGGTCTGTGTAGAGGCGGTCGCGACCAGTCAGGTCAGCAACAGAGCCAGTTAGGGGATATATAACGCAGGTGGGAGGGGGTCCAGAGCTCATTCATATGCATGGTCGCAACAAGTCATGTGGGCTATGGAAGGTAGCCCCAAGAGAACATGGATTCCCTGTAAGTTCAGCTGTTTCATTGTGAGGAATGGTGGGATATAAAGCAGATAACAAGATAGACAGACAGGCAAAGATACAGAGATACACACGATATATAGATATATATATATGATACACAGAATTTCATACATACCTCCCCCCAACACACACCAGTACAACCTTGTAAACATGCACAATGCAGTAAGACTATCCCATAAAACTACAGATACATGAGACACAGATACCAGATACGCATATAGAGATACATAGATATTGTGTATATCTTATTAGTTACCATATTTTCATGTTGTGGTCAGTTTACTGCTGGTATTCCTTGTCATAGCCGATAATCACGGAGCCCTGTGTGTAGGCAGGTAGAGGTCTCTACACACTCTCCCAGCAGAGATCTTGTGCTCTACTTCCTGCAGCCGCTTATATCTCTGCCCCAACCTGCCTGTTTGAGCTCAAATCTGGCCCATACGCCAGTTTTTTAAATATCCTAAATTCTTAGCGCTTTGGGCAGTATTTTGTGGTTTATATGTAAAAAGATATGCATATATTTATATGGTAAATGATTTACACTCATTTCTGTTATTTGTTATATCAAATCAGGTAATGCCTTAGGGATTACTTTCTTCATTGGAAGGCACCTCATGTGTTACAGGGTTTTGTTTGTCAACATAACACATGTGCTCACTCGAAGGGGCAGTCTGATCAACACTAGATTCACATCATAAAGTAGTTTAGAGATGAAAAAGAAACAGCTGGATTGTCTGTTAACCCAATTTAACAAATCCTATATTTCCAAACTAATGATATGTGAGTTGTTTGACTCGTATAACTTTTGACAGTTGCCTTGTTTTGAATCTGAAATGTTCGCTGGTCTCCCCTGTCCTTTGTGGAGACCCAGGGAACAGGCTTTGGGTTGGGGCAGAGACTAAGCACAGCGCTAGCGCCGCGAAAGATCTGGGGGAGAGTGGTCTCTACACTCTCCTACGTGTCAGGCTTGAATGGATCTCCTGCAGAGGCTCTGGTCTTATATATGCCCGTGCAGAGGGGCCAAGAGGGTCATCCCGTTTTGAGACAGGGCAGACTGCTTCAGAGTAGGCAGCATAGTACTCATAGGTAAACTGCCAAGGGATTGAACCATGCACAGGGTGAAAATATAATCCTAATAAAATGTTTGTGTGAAGTAACGAGGCTTATCAATTTCCAAAACCGTCTCCCACCACTTGCGACCACGGAATAGAGAGACCAGGGAAGAGGACGCGCGGAGGTTCCCACGTCCTGCTGCGTACCCTACTTTCGGAGTCGTTGATTGGCTGAGGCGTGCACGTGACCCTCAGTGCTTGTTTCATTGGTTGGTTGTATATGACACGGCCGGCTTGTGTCCGACGGACGTTCGACTATGTGTCTGAGGCTCGCTTTTCAAACGGGCGTTCGACTATTCGTCTGAGGCTCGCTGTATGGTTGTCCATACAGTTCCTTATGGGTTCTCTACACAAAGAGCCCAACGTAGGGGTTATGTCAATCCCTACGTGCCCAGCTTTGTTCAAGGCTGGGAGGAGGCCTACAAATGTGTTGTGAGTGCCTGACAAAAGCCAAGTTCGTCAGTATAACACTACGGTGAACCAGCACCGGAGGGTTATATGTCTTGTGTTGGATTTGAATGTTTCTCTCGTGGTTTCGACTGTTATCCAGTCTCATCAGGCAAAGTGTGGTAGGTATTCTTCTGTGGTCTTTCCTGCGGGGATTTCTCCCCGTAGGAGGATACTGCAGTCCCTCGTTTGTTTTTTTGCATGAGTATAGACAAAAAAACACTCCTTTCTTTCTCTCTATTTCTGTGTAGTCCTAGTATCGTCTTGATTCGTCCCCCTTGATTTGGGCAGTACTTTCCATGGAATTTTTTCCGTTCCGATGGATGGTTAATTCCGCGGTTGGGGAAAAAATTAATAAAATGTTTATTTTAAATGACTTAAACTCTAGTAACCCGTCAAACAGTAGACGGTTCCAACTGTTTCTAAGACATTGTATATATAGCTTTCTCCTTTTTTCTTCAGCTTTTTAGTATTCCTTTTCATGAATATGTATAAACATTAATAAAACATGTTGCTATCCTACCACAGGAACTCAACCTAAAGGAGATGACTGTGAAACCTGTCCTGATGGTACCTTCTCTTACTCAAACGATATAAAATGCCGTCATTGGTAGGTGCACATTTAACAGCTGTTTCTTCATCTGAACTACTGATTGAATTATTCTAGTAATTAGTAACATAAAGGAATAAAAAGCAGACATTGCTTGCGCTTATGCATATCATTGGCCTGGAGGATGTTATAAAACCTTCCTTTAGTGGTACATTTCTGGGATTGAGTGTTCCTATTTCTGATTCCAAGCATGCCAATCTGCATGTTATAGAGTACTAGGCTGTAAGTGTGAGGTGAATTCAAATGCTATCACATCCCCTTGTTTGTATTCGATTGTAAATTTATTAAGCTTGAATGTTAACCAATATAAACAATACAGAAATCGCAATATTTAGTATTGAATTGCACAATGATATTCTATATGATAGAATTAGAAAATTAGCTTTGCACTGTGTGTAAAGCTGAATATCTGATTGGCACTCGAAAGTATATTTCCCTTGGGCAAGTGAGTATGTGTTCTGATAAAGGTATAGGCCTACTTGTTGTTCCTCTCCGGATTCTTAGAAAATTAATGAAGGCTTGAACTTTAAGTTTCCAATGATTTACCCATATACCCTAACCAATGTAGGATAAATTGGCTGGTCCTACCTGCTGTTGAATTACCTACTGTTATATTGTTACCATAGAATTAAATCTGTGGTGGTATGAATAAGTGGTTGCAAATCATGAATGATGTGGCAGACTGTTCCTCATCACGATTCTGCTGTACGACCAAAAAATTAGTTTCAACCGATATCGGAAACTTTATTGGAACGAAAAAATTGTCCAACACAGTGGTTGCTTATCATGTTTCAAGTTGATTCCTACTCAACACCATGCAGGTCAATTCTGTACTTCTAAGACAACTTTGATCTATTTTAGCGTAGGTTTGTAAATTTTCTAATAATCTAAATAAACAATCATGTATATTTAGGATGACTTGTGATGGCTCTAATATGGTGACAGTATTCAATGGTAGCGCAACAGATGACAGGACGTGTGGATGTATCTCAGGATACTCTATGAGTGATCGTGCTCATAAGTGCTATAAAGGTAAGATTAGTTAAGCAGACGATTGTTCGGTTTGACGCAGTATTCCGCAGTCATTTGATGTGCTATCACCAGTCCTGTACAAATCCTATCATGGCGGCACACTGCCTCGCTTGATCACCGGGTTTTGCACTGCCGGAGCGGCTATTGCATGACCGGGGAACTCACCGATCATGTTAGTGTAGCTAATGTCCATCAGACAGTGGCAGCAAACCTGGGAGCTGTTTCAAAAGTCGAGTGAAGTCTATGGTTTTGAAACAGCTCCCTGCTGTGTGTCCAACGCCTCGCCGGTAACGGCCGGGTGCAGTATTTTGTGGACTCGCTCGCTGGGCGCTTTTTTTTTCCTTTTTCTTTTTTTGGTCTCGTCCTGCACACTCTGTGCATAGAGCTTAGACAGTTATAAAATAATCCCATCTTATTCCATCGGGCTTCAACTTGTTTCTTGTTTAACCTCTAATGTATGGTAAATCACTGATTTGAACGGACAGCTTGGCTGATGATTGTAAGCCATAATTAACTAACACCGTGCTGCAGATAAAATGTATTTATTACACATCAAGTAAAGGATTTGTATGTTAAAAGCGATATAAATACATTTCATAAAACGATAAATTGATAAGATTATACAAGATTAGACATTATGAGCCAAAGAGGTGGCTAGGGCAGTTGCAGTGTGAGGGGGAACTGGCTTAGGGACGTAAGCCCGGAAACCCCCGACCAAGGTCCAGGCCCCGTGGGCCATGATTTTATCTTCAGGCACTCCCGAAGCAGCAGTTTGCTATGCTCCCATTCTTCTAAGTGCATGTAGCGTGAAGTAGTGCCAGTGAGTGTAGTTGGCCGCCCTGAGGGCTGACTGTATCACCGGAAGTATGGCGTCGACGCACAGGGGGGTGCCTGATGGATTCACAAACACCACGGCAGAGGGCGGCGCCGGGGTTGAATGTGCATATTTTTCCCAGGCCGCGACCGGGCAGAACGGGCCGGGGGTGCGGGCTACTGGTATTGAGAAACAGCTCGCCGGTCCGGCAGAGGTCTTTGTCGACCGGATGATGAGGGTAAGGCCCTCGTCAGAAATGATGATATCCCTTCGACGGATGGTGTGAAGCGAGGACCCGAGGGGCCCCATCGCTCGGAGATTAGATTGGCGTAGTAGGGTGGTATATCCGAGGAGAAGGACCGACTGGGCCGCCAGCGCGACCGGACCGGGTATGTCCAGAGCTCAAAACACAGTCTTGAAAATATGTAATGGAACCGGAGCTGCCGGTGAGGCTTAGTGGGTAGAGAGGCGCTGCGCACCTTTAATGGCACGAGTCACTAAGATAGATTCACAAACTCCGGTGTCGGCGCCACGAGCTCGTAGAAAAGTGTGTGCGCCCGAAAAATAATTCCGGAGAGAGGCCAGGCTTTTAAAACTGGATGAAGAGGGCGAGTTGAATAGGTGATGGAGTGAGTAAATTGAAGTTGTGGACAACCATGAATGATACGTAGGCTTGCATCTGGCAGCGAAGGTTGTCGGCGGTGCCTACGGAGGCCACCGCTGTCCACGAGCTCCGGAGATGTGAGATGAGGCGGGGGTTCGCGGCATCTGGAAGGAGATAAAAAGTGAGCTACGTGGGAGATAACACATATGATAATGGGGCTGGATCTCGACGTGATAAATTATGATCCTGAACTAATTGTAGAGTTCGAAGTTGGCGCGAGAAAGGGCATCCGCTAGGACAAGTTGGTCGCCTGGTTTGTGCACAATCCGGATGACCACATCGTGCAAAGCCTCGATTAGGGTGATTTCACGGGCACAGGCCGCAAGGACAGGGTCGCGTGTTTTTTCCGGAGTTTAACGCATACATTGCCGCCGAGTTGTCCATTGTTACACGTATGAGGTGGCCACGAGTTCCGGGGGGTCTTAATGATTTGACCAAGAGGAGGCAGTTGATTGCCTCTATCTGGCTGATGTGATAAGCCACACGATAAGCATCTGTAATATGGATGCTGTAATAGGTGCCTGCGGTCTCGCAGAACGCGCCCAAGCCTCTAGGGCATGCATCACACTCGATCTCAATTTCTTACATTCAGAGTCCAGCTCGACCGGCTCTTCATCAGAGGTCCAGCGCAAAGTATCCAGGAGCTGGCACATATATCACAGTGCCGGAGGTATGCACTGCGATATATGATTAAGTTTGCCGAAGATAGATTGTACCTGCTGCCTTGTCACCACAACGGCTTGGAGCTTAGGTTGTGGTATCGTGATTTGCATGTCGATGCTGTCAATTGTAAACCCGAGCCATTCAAGGCGGGTTGTGGGGAAAACAGACTTCTCCGGCGCCAACTCTGCCCCTAGCTGCTCGCAGACGTCTTCGAAACCAGCAAACGACCGGACAGCGATGGAGAAATCAGATTCAACCGATACTAAGTCGTCCACATAGGCCAACAGATGGGCGCCATACCTCCGGTTCATAACCCAGCATAAGGCGTTGGATACCCTCTGCTGGGCGCCCCCGGAGAAACGGCAGCCAAATGAAGGGCAAATGTCCACATAGTACTTTCCACACTGCTGCAGGCCGAGCAGAGGGTAGTCCAGAGGGTAAATGCATAGTTGGCGATACGCCCTCCGGAGGTCGGCCTTCCACATCAGCGCACTGCGGCTGGCACGCAAAACAAGCGTCGCCACATCCGCAATCGTAGGGAGGGTGTATTGGCACTCGCTAACTTGGAGAAAATTCTTAGCGATTCCATCGTTGACACTGTTTCCTTTCGGAAAACTTAGATCCATGATGACACATCTTTGGAGTGGGTCACCAGGTTTGGGGCGAGTTAGTATAGGGCTGACCTGAGTCCAAGGTAAGAAAGGTGGGGACTCAAAGGGTCCCAGCATCGCGCCTTGCCCCAGGCGTCACAGTTCATGTTCGACAGAACAAGTATTCTCGCTCCCATGTAGTTGGGAACTCCGGTTCGTCTCACGCGATGATATATGTCCATATGAAGGGAGGCTTGGTGACCAGATTGCACGTGTGTGATGTTTACATTTTCAGACATACGCACATGGCCATTGTTTACAAACAAAGGTTGGCCCGATCCGCCGGGTGCGTGGGCATAGGGTATATGCAATTTAGCAGGGACAGTCTGGGTTCTACTCACGTCGGTTCTTGTTCTCTTAGAATTGTAGAAAACGCGAGTCTTGTGCCTCTTTCTGATCCGTTTTACTTCCCAAACCCCGGAGCTGCTGGGGCCTTCTGTCCGGACCGGCAATTGATCTGAGGGTGAGGAAACATTGCCGCCTTGTTGTGGAGGCACGAGACGCAGATGTGCAATTTCCTTACTCCGGCTTGCACGTGGTGTGTCGCTACACTCATCACATTGGTAGGCTTGACATGGGGGACCCAGTCGGGCCCTGGCGACGTGGGACGGTAGGTTTAGGGCTGGTTGGTCGGGGTATCTCCTTCAGCCTAGCTGGCGCTACTGACTGGCCGCCCGGGATGTGCGCGAGGCGGGTCTGGAGGCGGTCAAGGTATTAAGCCAGGTGATTCTCCTGGTTGCGACCCTGTCGCAGACCTCCTCAGAGAAACACAGGACATTTGCTCAAGGAAAACTCCGGGCGTCAACCATAATGGATTCAAGGTGTATGCCCATGGCCTCCCTGGTCTCCTCGTCCAGAGCGAGATTTATTAGCTGGAGAAACCCATAGGCGTACTCTTGAACGGACAGGTCATCCACAGTTGTCTTACTCCGTTTTGGCCCCCTAAATACGAAATGGTGGGCATGGTGTGGTTACCTTTTATCTCTGGCTGGAGGGCGGCCCGGACGGCCTGGGCCACCCGGTCCGCGGCATCTCCCTGAAGATCCACCTCTGAGAGCTTCTCCGGAAAGATAGGTGTAGGTAGACGAGCGGGGTGGTGAAGGTGCTGGTAGAGCCCCGTCAGTCAGAATCCTTTCTCGGATGAGCTTGGACAGCATAGATGTAAAAAAAAATTCTGCTATGCTTGAATCCGTCCCCCACACCCCACCGGGAACGAGGAGACGGTTGAACCACAGCGAAATCTTTTTTATCACATATGTAATGCTATTCAGCCTGCCGTCAATGGCGTCGACTCTGCCTGCGACGTCTTGAATCACAGCGGCGTTTTGCCTAGCCGAGGGTCCTGACGCCACAGATGACGCCGGCGATCCGGTCGAGGTATCATGGCCGCCATCTTGGTCGGAATGACTTGCTGGATTTTCTTGAGGCTTTTTTCGCGGAGTTTTCCGTTTCTTCGGGGAAGCAGCCTGCTTACGCCTAGTCATGTCGGTATAAAATAAGTATAAAGCGAAATACTAAAAGTACAAACTCAGGCGCAGTGTAAATGGCAGTAGCAGGAGCAGTAACAAAATCCCGTGCACCAATAGTGAGTGCTAAGAAAGGAATGACTGTTCGATGGTGGTCACGTGACCAATTGCATACATTAAGTAGATGTTTGATTAACCACCCGAGGTATGTTCGATTATTTGACTATGTATAAAGAGAAACAGCATGGCAGTAAATTATAGGTAATTTTCAATTACTGCACAATGGAAGACTATCCTTTGGGGTGAATTGTGTGCATAATAAAAAGAAAAGAAGAAAAATCCTGCTGTGTGTCCATTGCCTCGCTGGTGCCGGCCGGTTGCAATATTTGGTGGACTCACCCGCTGGGCGCTCGCAGAGCACTGTGTGTATATCTTCCCAGATACACAAATATGTTCTAACAACGTAAATTTATGAAACCGGACACACCATCTAGATGCCATCTAGACATGTCACGATACTAGTGAAACAGGTCCCTGCTCTGCTTGCCTTCATAACAAAGCCACCATGCATCCACACCTACAGGTCCACTGCTGTCAAGTGCAAAGCCTCAGGGCAAAAGCGGGGTTTAGACAGTAAAGTCACGCGGGAGACAAGACACGGGTATTTTACAACTCGGCCCTGAACAAAGATGATGGTGATGATGCAGAACCATGTCGAAGAATACAGTCGATGTGCGCCGCCTAAATCACATCGCGAAGTGTATTCCACCAGCAAAGAAGTATATGTCAGAGCTTCTGGACACCTACCTGCTACCCATCATCCATGTAGACGATAAGTGCAAGAAAGATCTTTGACCTCTCACACCTTGTGGTGGTGGCCTTGACGTCAGCCTTTGTCATTTCATCTCAGTGAGATCAAAAACTATTCAGTCAACTGCTCCTCGTTACGTTCTAATCAACAATAGTTTCAAATAAAATTCCCAACCATTTCTCCAACCTTTCTCCAACCTATCTCCGTCAGTGTTGAACATTATGATCAACTTGTTGGTGATAATGTATGCGGGAAAGGTTACTCTCTCTGAACATTTCTCAGGTCGTCATGTAACCTCAGACTCACTCATACTTTTTATCAACAATTGTTTTCAAATAAGAATCTCAACTATTTCTCAAATAGCTCAAATACATACACGGTGTAGGAGAGGTAGTCCTCTACCCTACTCCCGGCTAGGTCCCCGGACTCTGCCTGCACTATGTAGACCAGTGTGTTGTGAATCAGCACCATCGTACCATCCTCCCCTTCTCTCCCCTTCTTTCTTTAGGCGGTACGCAGCCAGACGTGTTCTGGTACAAAGTCAGCGATCTTCAATGCCTTCTTGTCTGTTTTTCTGATTATCAGTATATAAATAATTTTGAAGCGTAATGCATCCTATCATTATATTATGCTATTTTTCCATATCTTTATACCTGTGCTTCAAGGTGTGTATATGTATGTTCCTACCTCTTCTCTGCACTACTTTGTTAAAGGTCTCCTATTTTCATTTCAGATACGTCAGTTGATGCCACTACTACAGTCGATACCACTACTACAGTCATTACCACAACTGATACTACAACGTTAACCATAACTGATACAGATTCGCCGCCAGAGGAGAAAAGCAATAATGTTACGGTTTATGTTGTGTCTTCCGTCATTTCTATAGTATTACTGCTAGTCATCATGTATATCATATTCAATAAAA
The DNA here is from genome assembly GCA_950022655.1 of Alentia gelatinosa. Taxonomy (NCBI): domain Eukaryota; kingdom Metazoa; phylum Annelida; class Polychaeta; order Phyllodocida; family Polynoidae; genus Alentia; species Alentia gelatinosa. The sequence goes on from OX465590.1 coordinate 13,181,101, forward strand.
GAAAAAGAATAAGAGGTATGTGCTGTTTCTCATAACTAGAATTAATCAGATCAACTTCCTTTGCTCAAAAAGTTGTTAAGTTGCCTCTATTCCTTTAGTGCGTCTGTAATCTCTACCCGATTCACATGGAAGTTGCTTAGAAATTCAATGCAATGAACTTATGATATAACGATAACATGTGAAGAAATTAGAGATACGTTATCCGGAAAAAAATGATATTTCATAAAGCAGGTGATAAAATATTTTAGGATATGTAAATTTTATAAAAATGATACAGTATCATAAGGCCTGGCGTCCATCTACTACAATAGAAATTTAGACCTACCGATATGGCACCGATATAAAAAGCAAATATCGGAGACATATTGGGAAGGTGTAAAATCGTAGATATATGTCTAGACATGGCAATCCACCATGCATTTTAAGGGTTTTTTTCGGTGCCTAATCACAGAAACGTAGTTAACTGCCTCAATATTAGCTGACCTTCTGACGCGATTTAGATTTTTTTATCGGGAGGTGCATCGTAGACCATATCGGAGCCATATCGTAGTAGGTGGACGCCGGGCCTAACAAGAATTTCAAACAAGTGAGGCAATCACAACGTGAGTTGAAATTCTGATTGGAGAAGGTAAATACGGCCTCATAGATTTCAAAGAAGACTAAATGCCCCTCCTCCTGACATTGTTAATATTTTCTCCTACCACATGTGCTTGATGCGTTCCTCCATGGTGGAACATATGGATAGGTAAAAGGATTGGGTCGGGCACACCAGCCCAATGGAGGAGGAGGCAGAGACAACTGGTGAATAGAAACCAGGTCTGCTCAAGAAAATGGGGTTCGAGCAGGCATGTAGAGGCCCAATTCCTTACTGGGCAGTAACATGAATCTACCGCTGATGAGATGACGATGCATATTATTGCTGGCATGTGGTGTTGAGATAAATCGTCTTGAAGCTGTGTAAGAAGAACCTGCCTGAAGCCAAGCATAGCAGCGGGCGACGAAGTGAATGCTGTTCCATAAAAGAAAACCCTTTTCTGTATCTCCTACAAGGAAACCAAACAGTGGTAGGCCCGGTAGTCCGTGCAGGCCTCTCTGCATAGTCAGGCAAAGCGGTGGTGTCACAAACACTATAGTAGGTGCCCACTTCGTAGACATGGATCATGCGTGAAAGGTCCAATACTTGTCTATAGAGAGGAGACCAAGCTTAGTTTTTTCTTCTATTCTTTTAACCCCTGAAAAAGGTACTCGTATGGAACTTCTTGCGTAGGCCTGAGGATGTGCGGCTATAATTGCAGGGTGTGTTTGACCAAGTTTCCGCTTAAAACACTTTTGTTGTTGGCCCTGACGACTGCTCAGAGGATACAGACATTACACAATCTAGACACAGAGTCTATTATTTGGAATCATTAGGTTGTCGTTCTGCAGTTACAGAAACTAGTGAAGCACAACAATGAAGGCCAAGCCTGAGACCAACTTACCGTCGTTAAGTATAAACATAAGAGACTGTGCCCATAGCGGGTTTTGAAACGATACTGCACTGAAATGAAGCAGGACCGATAACAGCACACACGGAAAAAACGTCCAGACTGTGGCCGAACTATGTCTTAATTTGAGGTCACCTGTGTCGGACATTCGCCCCGACGCCGCAGGCAGAGGGGCAAATGTCCGACACAGGTGACCGAGAACTAAGTCATAGTTCTGGCCACAGTATGGATGTTTTCTTATTATTACATACCTTAATTCGATCCTAAAACGCCATTTACCGAGTCTTCGAGTCACAACCGCTCCATGTTGACACTGTCTGCTACGAACCGGAAGTAGCGCAGGATCTGTGAATCACGCATGCGCGATAGGCTGTCACTCGCCCAGCGGATGTTTGGCCGCTATTTGGTACGAGTGCGGTTAGCAGAAGAGACGATTGGAGAGCATTAGGCGTGTATGGAGGCGGACATACCGGGAACCAGCATAAGCGTGTCTGTGCGTCCCCGCTATGGATCGTGTTGTTGTTATTGATGTATTTTGGATATTTGAGCTATTTAAATGATGACTGGTGAATCCCAATCGTTAGTTACCTCGACGATTGGTCATTAGGAACTTGTAGTTGTTACGGGGGGCCTGTATCACGAGTTTAAATTCACGATTCGACGTCGTTCGCCATGTTGTTTTTGGTCGCGATGACGTCGATTACGCATGCTAATCGAATAGCACAGACTATTTTTTCCTCAAGAAGCACTACGAATTTCCGTAATGCGTCAACAGGAAAGTTTTGCTAAAATAAGCACAGACTAGGCTAGATGCACGGTAGAATTGTGCAGTACGACGAAGCGCACCATAGTGGGCCGTAGTCGCGATATACTACACCCCCGTGAGCGGGTTGTATTTCACTGACGTTCGGCTATAGGTATGTAATAATATGTGAAACCACAGTTATGATGCCAATAAGGGGTAGATTTATGAGTTGTCTCCAATAAATTTGTTCAGAACGAGCTCTTTTAGAGCGAGTTCTGAATGAATTTATCGGAGATAGGGACAGAAACATATTGCCTGTGCTCAATGGTTCATAACATACCCCTCCTCCGCTTATAGAATGTGAACGCACTAGCCGAAGCTGAGGTTAGGTTTGCACGAGCATACCGCAACTCGCAGAGACTACGATCTGGAGAGTGATGTTTATCAACATATTGGACGTCCAAATTACAAATGCTCCGGAATGAGTTATCGTGCATACTTATCAAATATCGAAGTATAGATATGCGAAATCGACCGATAATAACACTCGCCGCCAAGTTACGCAGACTAACAGTGGTGCCGCCGTTTTGTTGACATCTGTGTGTCACCTGCTCGGCTCTTGAACGTGTTCATATTGATTGATTTCACATAACTAAGCTATCTAAAATATATCACGTGAATACCCACGTTAAATACCTAAATGAAATTGAAAGAATATCAAAAGAAATTTTGTATTTGAGCCATCTCTATTTGATCAGGATGAAATATCAGAATTGTTTCAATAAACTTAAAGAATTTATTTAATAGTTGTTCTCAAGTATCATTAACAGGGATAGTTATCAAGATATTGAAATATACATATTTAACCCTTTAATGGCGAATGATGCCTTGGGGCATCATCCAGTCCAGGGCGAATGATGCCTTGCTTTGAGGCATCATTTCTCAAAAATATGCACATTCGTTTTGATAAGGAAATAATGCAGCAATCTTAATGACATTTTCACAGAATTTAAGTCTAACACCACAAATAGTATTTATATTCAGAAAAAAATGAAATATCTAAGATTATATATCAAATCTCGTGATAAAACACTCAAATTATGGGTTTTGACAACTAAGTGCTCGTCCCCTAGCGGTATAAAGTGCCACCAGCACCCGTCCTTAAGGGGGTACCCCAGCCGCAGGCACCCGTCCTTGAAAGGTTAAACAAATGGAAACTGATAACTTAATGAAACATATTTCTTGTATTGAAATCAGTGTATCCTAATGCATTAAAAATGTCTCTTAATCAAGTCCTATATGGGTCTAAGTATGACAGGTTCAATGAGTGTGTGTTGGAGAGGGGGAGATGCCAATATGAAGTGACTGAGTTGAGATAGATTAGAGTCATATGCTTACCCTTCCACCAGCCCAATACCTCCCTACTGGGTCTGAGTTTGCTTATCTGTCCCATCTGATATAACAATAAGAATAGCATTGGGAATGGTCTGTCCCATCAGATAAATGGGAGTTCCAATACAGTCAGGTCTGTGCCATCAGATTTGAAATGTACATGCATTATAAAGTGAGCCAGAACAAACAGGCTCTTGAGTACAGCTAGCTGGCCATTAAAGTAGATGGGGAGTGGTTGTGAGAGGGTAAGGGATGAGTGCTATTTTGGAATGACTGTAAGGTAGATTGGTTTCATGCCCAGAGCATTATACCTATCATTACATACCTATAGCCGAACGTCAATGAAATACTACCCGCTCACGGGGGTGTAGTATATCGCAACTACGGCCCACTACGGTGCGCTTTGTCTCACTGTAAGATTCTAACGTGTATGTAACTAACTCGCCGCACCGCGCTTGGCGTGCGTATTCGACGTCATTGCAACCAAAAACAACATGGTGAACGACGTCGAATCGCGACTTTAAACTCGCGATACACGCCCCCCGTAACAACTACAAGTGCGTATTGACTAAACGTCAAGGTAGCCAACGTGCGGCGTTCACCTGACACCGTTTAAATTGCTCAAATATGCGAAATCGATCGATAATAACAACATGATCTGCAACGGGCGACGCACAGACACGCTTACGCTGGTTCCTGGCGCCTCGCCCTCCACACACGCCTAACGCTCTCCAATCGTATTTTCTGTTAACCGCACGCCTACCGAATTGCGTCTAAATATCTGCTGGGCGAGTGGAGACATGCGCAACGGGCACATCCTGTGAGTTGGCTTCCGGTTAGTAGCAGACAGTGTCAACATGAGCGGTTGTGACTCTAAGACTCGATAAATGGCGTTTTAGGATCGAATTAAGGTATGTAATAATAAGAAAACGTCCTGACTGTGGCCAGAACTATGTCTTAGTTCGAGGTCACCTATAGCCGACGTTCGCCCCGACGCCGTAGGCGGAGGGGCGAACGTCGGCGATAGGTGACCTCAAACTGAGACGTAGTTCGGCCACAGTAAGGGCATTTTCTCCTAAACCTTCACCTGTTCCTGTATGTTAGTATATATATGTCTATTTCTCTTTGTTTATGTTTGTCTTTTGTCTTCACCTGTCTGCCTCTCTGTCTGTCTCCCTGTCTGTCTGTCTGTATGTCTTTGTATATATCTTTGTATATATCTTTGTCTCTCCCTGTTGGTTGGCATGTATGTCTGACGTTTTCTCTTTGTCTGTGTCTTTCTGCATCTCAGTCTGTCTTATTGTCTCTGTTCCTGCCTGCATATGTCTGATTCTCTGTCTGTTTACCTGTCCCTGTGTGAGTCCCCCTTCTGTCTCTGTCATTATCTGCATCATTATCTGTCTCTGTGTGTATCAATCCCTGTCTTCATGAATGTCCATGAATAAAGGTGTCAGCAAGTCTATGGTCGAGTCTCAGGTGCAAGGCTTGGTGACAGGATTGAAGAGAGTAAAACTGGTTTGTCAGGGCTGTACAAAGTGGGTCTGAAGTCTGTCCCATCAGATATGAAAATGTAAATACCACATTTAGTCATTATTATCATCTAATAGCTTCCTTTTCTAGTAGCAGATAACAGTATCCATAAAAAAAGTGTTGGTTATTCAATGGATTGAATATAGTGAATAGTTTATTCCCCAAAAGACTATAGAGTAAAAGTTCTATTTTTAGGAACCAAGTTAGTAGTGGGGCAGGAGTATGGTCAGACTGAGACACTGGGCACCTGCCCATTTGACCAGGCCTTCATAAATGATGCATGGATAGTGAAGGGTTAGTTTCTTTACGGTAAGCTGAAAGCATGTGTAAGTATTCTTACCTCTAGGTGACGTATATGAACGCGTTTCCCCAAAGAACAAGAATCAATGAAGAGATTTAAGAAGTCACTAACTAACATGAGAAAGATGACACACCACAAAACTAATTGAAGCTGACATCAATCCAAGCCAATGCAGTAGAACAAACCTGACACTACCAGCAACCTACCCCCCCCCCCCCCAAAAAAAGAGACTTATTATCAACGCCCCGATCCGCAAAGTCGCATTAGCCAAAGAAGAAAAACAATACATCCCCATCACCGAGGCAACCTTCACATAGAAAGAAAAATTAAGCAATGAAGACCAGTTCAGGTACCATCTCAAAGGACCGTGACCGCGAAGATATTATTACACGACAATTACGAAAGGATCTTCAGGTATCGTTTTCTACAGATGATGACTCGACTACCCCAGACAGCAAAATGTCTAGTAATGAAGAAACACTCACAGCAACGAAGCTATGAAAGACAAAATGACAACCAGGGAGAAGATCCAAGAAATAGAGAAATCACCCAACTACTTTAAACCATACATAACATCAACAAGGGGAAGATCTCAGAGCCAAGATGAGATAAGCCACGTCCCCATACCACACTAACCAGTTCTACGCACCCAACCTCCGACAAGTAGCAGACACCACAGAGAATACATGTACGGAACAGTATGAATATTCACAACACTCAGAAAGACGACCACATCAGCCCCTGCACCAGAGACATAACCAACGCGAAATCAACAAGACACCACTATTTAACATGTACAGGATGTTAGAGGTTTAGATAACAAGACAGCTAGTTAAAACACTACAATACTATCATTTTGCTCATCAGAAACTTATTCATGTTTGTATGTGAAATTACTTTTTCCGTGATCTGTTGTACACAACCTTACTTAGCAACCATTAAAGATCATAACAAACACGATCTGTAATATGTACTTAATGGACGAAAAATGGAGAATAGCCGAGATCAACTGCTTGAAGAGGTCTAATTAAATTTGATGAAAAGTCGCATACACTTAAGGGCAAAACCCACTGTGCGATTTATCTCCCTGTAATTTTGGGACTCACCAATGAAAAGGACCAAATATCGCAGGGAAAGGAACAAGAATCGCACAGTTAGTACAGGCCTTAAGGCAACTTTAGAACAAGTGCGAAATCAAACGCGCCAACCCGTACACTCTAAATTGTGGTCGTAAATGCGATAGTGGTAACACGTAACGCCGAGTCTTACCCTCACTTAAGCAACTTTCCCCTCCCTATTACGATGTCCAATGAATCCCAAATAAAAGCTAAATACCATAATCAGCTTGTCTGTCTTCTTTGTGGATTACAAAACTTACGTTGATTAACCAATCTACCAATACGTGGTACAGACGTAACTAAACCTTAACATTTTCACGTTTGTATCACGTACAAAAATACGTAATTCCTACCAAAAAATGAGGTTAATTTACGTAGCTAGCACGTATTTGTGTTTCCTGGGTTGCATGCACGCTTCTTCCTACTCCCTCATTACACTTAACGGCGTTCATTACAATGAAATATAACTGAGGCAAGGCCTTTATGTAACTAGGAGCAAATAGTATGTTCATCATTAATCAATGAGCATGCAATTATAAATGAATAACAATGAAAAGGTTTGGGTTACATTCAGTCAATTGATCGTTTTCTGTAACCGAGTTGCACCCATTAAACCTATAGACGGTGTATATAGTGAGTGCAAGCATGCTCTAACTAGACAGAATAATCATATTGGTCATGTTTATAAACGTTTAACTACATATAATATATGCTCAACATTATTACAGAGTTATGTATTACTCTCTATACCCGAGTTCCAACAAATGAGAGGGCTCCTCCATATTCAGGTATGTCAAAAATACATTTCATCATCCATATATATTCAAATGATCTGACACAAGTTATCCAACCATTTTGATAAACCTCGCTTTGCGTCAGAGCTATAGCTCAATATGTGAATGCTAGTTCATTTTTTCCGATATATAAGCAGATTTATTTCAATGTATAAATGCTGACGATACCCATCAGAAGGGTATCAACAAACACTAAAAACACTGAGCAGTTGAGAACACTACAGTTGAGTCAGGATTGCAGATTGTGAGAGAAGTTCACTGAGACATTGAGGCACAGAGCAACTAAGTCTTGGTACTGATGAATTCAGAAAAAATATGAACAATATCCCCAGGTTGTATCTTACCAATATCAACTCAAACAGCCTATGTATTCATCTGTCCTTTAGCTGACCCTATGAGTCATAGGGGATGCTTCTGGTCTTGCGATATACTAAAACAAATAATAAATGTATTCTTCTAGTGTCAAGCATCCAAGCTGCACAACCTAGTGATCCATCCAGCAGACCCCCAGGCCAGAAACTCAATAAGAATCCATTCAATTGAGTATTTCCAAAAGATAATTCTGGAGATTTCTACTAGGATTGTTAAAAAATCCTAACTTCAGCAGGCTCCAGGGCCAGAAAGTTATTTCTATCAGTACAAAAATATCAATGGCAGGTGAAAGGTATTACATAGGTCATTGTTGTACAGAAATGTTTGCAGAATATGTGGCCATAACCCAAAAAATAACCGGTATGATATATAGAGTGAAGATATAAATCAGTCTAGCGATTTTCTAATATTGGGATTGGTGCAGATGGCAGTTTTATTGCACATATAATGGTTGGTTTTAATCATTAATCCTAACATTATAAGGGCAGTAAGACTTTCATCTATGTGTGAGCTAGAATTATTAGAAGATGTTATTGATCTTTCCTCCACTGATAGGTCGATCTAAGCTTTTGAAGTCTTGTACTCTACACTATGCCCGTATGATTCCAGGTTAAATGCCCTCCGATGTACAACAGGTGCGGTGCCTAGTCTTGTCATTCTTTCCGTATCATCAGTTTACTTTTGGTCTTCATTTCTATTACATGTGCGGTTTAGGATATGTGCATGTCATCTCTCTTTCAGTTTGTTTATTCTACATGTTTTATGTATTTGATTCGTTCCAGTTCTTAATGGCATATTTAAGCAGACTTTTAACCCATTATTTTGTACCATTTGTAACTTCTTGGAAGGAAGGTGGGTTGTACCATTTTGGTTAGGAATATCACCATATTGTAGCATGGGGAGAACTTTGGCTTTGTGAATTAGTGTAGCTTGTTTGGAATGTAGTGGGGTGGGAATCCAGCAGTGTTCGTGTGTTCTACGGAAGGTGTTGCGACGTGCCGTTCCTTACTGTGTAGTGATTCCGGGCAACGCCACACACGAGAGTGGCGCGGCAGAGACCGGGATTACGTAACGCTGGGTATATATAATCAGCGTTCACAGTAGGTCGACAGGCTGTCCTCGCGTGTCTCTTCTACGGAACAGACCCTTGGGCCCTCACTTTGCAGGCGGGTTCTCGTAACCTTCCTGGTGGTTAGGCGAGTCTTTTAGATTAGCCTCTCCAGCATTACCTGGCACGTTGTGCTGGGGTACTGTACTTGTAGGAAAGATGTTCCAGATCTTTCCGGGAAGTAGTTGTTAATAAACATTCCTGTTTATTAAACGCGTGTGTTGTGTTGTGTGTGACTAGGTCCGTGTAAACTCACCGAAAACCGAACCAACCTACGTAGATAACGTAGGGTGGGATCCTGCCTGGAACTAGTATTCCGGATAGCGGTCATCCAACCTGCTAGGCAGGCGGCGACCACCACATTGGTGCCGTGACCAGGATCCTAGGTTGCTTGCACAACCCGGGATTCTCGATGAATGAACAGGGCTGGTATAAAAACCAGATCCCAGGCTGCGCAAGAGAGTGAGGATGAGGAGGTAACTTCTCAACCGGCTCTTTCGGCCCAGAATGACGAAACGTCACCTAAACCGGAGGGAGGGGGTAACACCCAGAAGTCCGGTAAAGGGAAATCTCGGAAGAGAACCGCCGCTCATAACCTGAGTTCGACGGTCCTGAAGAGTTTCAGCCCGGCAGCTGGCAGCCAGAATGGCCCCGCAAGGGATCTGGAGGGACTCAGCAAGATTGGGTCTCAGACAGATAGTCCTGGAGAGTCAAGTACTCCCTGGGATGGTGAGGAGGATACCTTCCAGGTAACCTCCAAAATGAATCCCGAAGGCCTTCTTGGGTTGGAGCTCTTAGCCGAGATGGATCGGAAAAGAGAGGCTCGAGATATGTTTCGGGAATTAGAGGCTCGGAATCGAGAGGTCGCTGAGGAAGTAGCCAAACGGCACTATACCTTGGAAGAACTCTCGGCTCGCGAGGCTGAAGCTCTGGCAAGGATTGAGCAATTGGACCAACATGTGCATTACATGAAGGACCAGGCTCAAAGAGTGGAGACGGAAACATCCAAAAGGATGCCTACGTCACAAGCTGGCTGGAGCAATGTTAGGGATCATCTCTATTCCCCTCCAGGGAGGACAGAAGATCCTGAAAGAACCCCAACCAGATTCACATCTGGAGTGAGGGGTGCACGGACTCCGCTGGTAAGTTTCCAGCTACCTTCCGAGTCAAAATCGGGTTCTCAGAGTCCAGAACACACTAGCAAAGCTAGCCCAGTTAGGGTTCAGCTCTGTTGACCAGGTGAGGGAGCAAGATCGGGTATTTAACTTGTCAATGGCACGAGCCGACAAGGTTCCGATCATGCAACCAGAGAACGCAGCCAGGAGGAACGCTGTCATACCTAAACCTTACGGAAAAGGAATGGAGTGGGAACACTGGTTCGCGGGATTTTGTGAGGATATACAATGTAACGGCTGGAACAAGGTCGATGCATTGCCATACCTCAAAAGAGCGCTGCGAGACCGACCCGGTGAAGCTGCACTTCGCGCTTTTCGCCGTTCCGGAGGTACGGAATGGGATGAGTTAGTGGAGGTAGCCTCATACTACTGTGGTCAGCTGGTAACGCTGAATCCTAGATCAACTTTTTTAAAGAGGATCCAGGGTCGGGAAGAAACAACTCGTGCTTTTGGGCTGGCTCTACAACAAATGTTGATGATAGTCTACCCGGGAACGAGACTAGATTCTCCCGCGCTGCATGAAGATCTACAAACAAAGTTTGTGAAAGGGCTTTGAGATGATGACGTACGAAAGGAAGTTATCTCAAAATGGGAGCCTGGAATGAACTTCATGCAGGTACTCCGAATAGTGGATGCTTATGAACAACGGTGTGTACTATTGGGGAAGTATGCTAATCCAGGAAAAACTTCCCGGGTTAACGTAATAGGCTCTTCTTGGCAACAAGGAGAATATGAAGATACCTACGAGTGCCAGGAGACAGAAATAGAGGACATACTCTCTAATGTTCGTTCAATGGTGCTTGGAAGGGGAGGTTTCCAACAACGGGGACATGGACGCGGTAGATCCTCTAGCTATGGAAGGAACAGCGATGTACCTTCTGTGGCAGCAGCTAAACCCAAACCTACAGAACCAGAAGAGAACTCATCCAAGGTAATGAAGTTGTTAGCTAAAATCAATGAAAGACTGGGCCAGGTGGAGAAAAACCAGCTGCACGTCCGACGTTGTTGGCGGTGTAACAAGATGGGACATATCTCTCCAGATTGTCCAGAGTCCTGGAACGTATCCACAGTGGAGACACCTCGTGGTTTACCCGCGTTGCCGGTTGCTTCCAGAAGTGAACCGGAAAACAAGGGAGGACTGTAGAGAGTGGCGACACTACGGTCCAGGAGGGTGTGTGCCAAGAGACACAGACCAGTGAGATGAAGGGGAAGGGACCTGTCCCATCCTTACCAGAAAAGGGGAAGATACAAAATGCAGTCGCAACGATCTGTAGTAAATATCTTTCACCCAGGCATCGTTGTCTGCAATGGCTTTGTCAACGCGGATGGGACCTCGGAACCATGGATGGAATCTCACGGTTTATACGACAGCCTTCTCCCTTAGGTGGAAGACGCTGGTATGTGCCGGCTAGAATTCAGGGAAGAAAGATAGATCTGTTATTAGATACTGGCGCAAGTCGCTCTGTGTTAAACAATGGACTCTATCAGTCTCTCGGGTTCGCCCAGGAATGTCATGTTCCCAGAGCCTCGGCAAAAGCTGCGAATGGCGATCAAATGAGATGCTATGGCAGTGTGATCATTCCAGTCTCAGTAGGTAACACTGAAGTCGTGTGGGGTCCCATACTAAGTGATATCGAAGAGAGTGGAATATTAGGAGTAGATTTTCTCACCCTCTATGGAGGCTCTGTGGATCTACAAGATGGCACACTCCAACTCAAATATCCTGAGTTAATGGAGGTGGAATGTAGCTGCCGACGGATTTCTTCAGTGATTTCTGTTTGACAAGATGTGGGGATCCCATCTCAGCAGATGGTTAATGTCCTGATAGCTGGGGAAGGTCATCTGCCAAGAGGAGATGCGCTATTCGAACCAAACCCGGAATTGTTTTCCTTAAAAGGGATACAGGCCTGGGATACTTTGATCGGTAGTGCGAGAGAAGGATCAATTCCTATAAGTAATCATACCTCCGGTTTGATTAAATTGAAGAAAGGTGATACATTGGGCTGGGCAACCCTAGCTCATGTAGATGGCCTAGTAGACTCCGGTCCACAGGGAATCACACCTATTCCAGTTTCCAATATAAACGGGGAAGATATAGCATCCGAACTGGGAAAACTGGACTTCGAGGGACTTGGTTATGAAGAAGTTCGAGTAAGTGCTATTGATTCTGGAACAGGATACATTCCAGTTCCAGGTCAGCTGCATGAAACTCTGGAAGCCTTAGTTCAGTCAGCAGATGCACTAAATAGTGGGGAACACCATGAACTAAGAATGCTTCTGAAAAGTGTGGAGTCAATCTTTGCTCGACCAGGGGATCCTTTGGGACAAACTGACCGGGTAGAACACACGATTGACACTGAGGGACACCGACCTTTCCGTCTTCCTTATCGACGGCTGCCCCCGGTAAAACGGGAAGCTTTAGAAGAGGAAGTAGAGAAAATGGTGAGCCAGAAAGTAATTATTTCCAGTGCGAGTCCTTGGGCCAGCCCTGTGGTAATGGTTACTAAGAAGGATGGTACCTGCCGGTTCTGAATCGACTACAGAAAACTGAATGGTATCACCCGGAAGAATGCCTATCCAATACCTCGGATCGATGAGAGTCTCGACTCTCTAGGAGGGAATCAGTGGTTTTGTACTCTGGATCTCAAGTCTGGATATTGGCAGGTCAAGATGAATAGTAATGATCAGCCCAAAACGGCTTTCACTACTCATCAAGGGCTTTACAAATTCACCGTAATGCCATTTGGCCTCTGTAACGCTCCTGCAACATTTGAATCCATGATGGACCAGATGTTGCGTGGCCTACAGTGGAAAAAGTGTCTGGTTTATCTGGATGACATAATCATCTTCGGAAAGAATTATGTCGAATGTCTAGAAAACCTGAGAGAGGTATTTGAACGGATTAAATCCTATGGGTTAAAACTCGAACCTCAAAAGTGCAAACTGTTTTGCAAGTCTGTGGAATACTTGGGACGGATCGTATCCGGAGAAGGAATCCGGGCAGATCCTTCCAAGTTGGAGGTTGTGGCCAACTGGCCCCGCCCCCAGAATATAAAAGACATAGTCTTTCCTAGGATTTTGTTCGTATTATCGCGACTTCATCCCGGGTTTTTCTGAAATTGCACATCCCGTGCAACAGTATGTAGTACTAGATAAGCCAGGGAAGCCGAAAGAGATCCAATGGACTCCGGAAGCCGAAGTTGCTTTTCTGGAACTAAAAAAGAAATTTACGGAGACTCCCGTATTGAAGTACCCTCTGCCCCAGGGTCGGTTCATTCTTGATACCGACGCTAGTAATGAGAGTATCGGAGTGGCATTGTCTCAGATTCAGGATGGTGTGGAAGTTCCAATAGCCTTTGCCAGCAACAGCTTAAGCAAGAGCCAGTGGAACTACTGTACTACGAAGAGGGAACTCTTAGCAGTTGTGGTGTATGTAAGAAAATATTGACACTTCTTAGCGGGTGAAGATTTTATCTTACGTACCGACCATTCTTCTTTCAAATGGCTCTTTGTCTTCAAAGATGCCGAGGGAATGATTGGAAGATGGCTGGCAGCTCTTTCCGAGTTCGGATTAACAAACTGCCAGATAGAGCACCGGGCTGGAAAGTCCCACATTAATGCGGATTGTCTCTCACGGAGGCCAGTGCGGAAATGTGGACGTCCAGAATGCCGGGATTGTGGTGAGCATAGAGCGGTGATAGCTGCCCTACGCTCCCAGAAAGTGAAACCGCCCCAGAACTATCAGTGGACGCTGGAACAGGTTAAGGAAAGTCAACAGACTGACCCAGATCTGTCCCGGTTAATCAAACTGGTAGCAAATGGGCTCCATCGACCTACAGAGCCCGAGATCTCGCCTGAAAGCCGAGAATTTCGGAATCTGTGTGGTCAGTGGAAAGAGTTTGAAGTCTGAGATGAAGTATTATATCGATGGAGAACCACGTTGCTGCCGCTTAAGCGTACTCTGCAATTAGTGGTCCCTCGAGAACTACGTTCCGGATTAATGACCCTATGTCATGAACATAGGAGTGCAGCACATCTAGGGCGGAAAAGGACAGTTGCCAGAATAAGGCGTCGTTACTACTGGCCTGGGATGGGAGCGGATATCCGAAGATGGATATCCAGTGGTTACGTCTGTGGCAAAGTCAAACCCGGGGTAGGTCTTGGAAAGATGCCGCTACAGCAGGAACTGTTTGGAGTCGCTCTAGATATCGCTCTAGATATCATTTCTGGTATCAAAGAGTCAGAAGACGGGAATACCTGTATGATGGTGGTGATGGATTACTACACAAAATATGTGCAGATCTATCCCCTTAAGAATCACAAAGCGGCCACTTGTGCAGAAGCTTTAGTGAAAAATTGGATGCTGCCTTTTGGAACTCCGAGTGTGCTACATTCCGACCAGGGACGAGAATTTGAATCTCAGATCTGGAAAGAAATGTGTAGGATACTGGAGATTAAAAAGACACATACAAACCCATATCGTCCCCAATCGGATGGTATGGTGGAAAGGTTCAACCGGACATTGATCCAGTGTCTTCGGACTCTGGTAGATGAAAACCGGAAGAACTGGGATGAATTGGCACCATTTATAGCACACGCTTACAATGGAACCATTCATTCTAGTACGGGGTGTTCACCTAACTTACTCGTCTTTGGCAAGGAGATAGTAATGCCCGCCAACATAGTCTATGGTGTTCCAGTAATGTCCACGGATGATCCTTGTCCCATAGGGTTTGTTGAAAAACTCAGGGAACGCTTTGTTGAGGGATACTACCTCGCAAGACGGAACCTGGTGAAAGCTGCTGAGTGGTAGAAGACTGGACATGATGTCAATCTTAAGCCACGTATGTTCCGAGTAGGAGACCGGGTAGTACGTTACCACACACCATTGGTAAATGTTAAGCTCGCTCCTAACTGGGATGGACCATTCCGAATTGTTCAAGTATTGTCAGATATGACGGTAGTGATAGAGGATGAATGGTCACGAAGGCGTTACAAATCCCATGTAGCTCGATTACGACTCTGGGAGGGCAAGCGCGAAGGTTCCGGCTTTGAAGTTTCACACCCTGCTACCACGCGGGAGGTGTCACTGAGCGCGGGCCCGACCTGTAAACCAGGGAGGTCCCGGGTTCAAAGAGCCGGGAAGCCGGGCGTCAAACCCCCGTTCACACAGCGGAGGCAGACCCCGACTGGGAAGTCCCGGTCAAAGGTTACCGGGGTTCCGAGCGATGGGTTCCCGTCAACACGATGGAGACCAGGGCGGCCATGAAAGGTGGTTCCTACTTACACTAACCTCAAAGGGAAGGTGTGGATAGACGAGAAGCCTGACACGGCTAAGCCTACCATAGCTACGGATCGATCTATGTATAATAAGCATGGTTCGAGAAGTAGAAAGAAGCCTATAATAGGCTTAAAACCTCGCCACAGCGGTCGAATAAAATCAAAAGCTGTGGTTAACTACAAAGAGTAGTGGTGCCGGGGTTGTCGAAAAACACAATGAGAAGCATTAGTACGGAGTGTAGACCGTTGGGAGTCAGTGGCGTGTCAATTAAAAATGAGAGTTGATCAAAAAGTTACCTTAAACTTGTCGTTGAGTGCCGCAGCCCAGACGTTGCTCTAAGGGATCCCGTCGAGGACCCTCTAGAGGCTGCAGAATTGCCGAACGCACAATAGGTACAATCCTCTCATGGGAAATTGTACAAAGCCTCCCATACTTCTAACGTAATACACAACGGCATAGCGAAACCCCCACGGGATGGAGAACTCGGGGTGGAGTAAAAAAAAGGGCTTCCCCGGGTTTCGGAACCTACACTGGGAGATTGAGGTGTGAGGGTGAATCCCGGTCAAGCGTAACGCTGACCCTTGGCTTCTTCACGCATGCGGTGTCAAGACGCTCAAGATGAGCCAGTCTCGACACGGTTGATTGGTTCATGAGAGTGAATCTGGGTCAACTAGGAGTATATAAGGCCCTGTTTTTTCAGTGGTCTTCACTCTGTGTTCGGAGTGGTGCCTAGCACCACGAGAGTCGGGTGGTAGCAGCATGGCTGACCGTACCCCCATTGTGGAGGGTGAGCGAGAGCTCCCCTCAACGATGCCCAGATCCTCAGCTTCGGCTGAGCGGGGGGCAGACCTGGACGATGATGCTTTGCTCATCGGGTCAGACGATGGTGACTTCGACCTGGAAGGGGATGAGTCTGAGGACTCTGTTCTCCTTGAGGAAACCCAAGTTGAACGACCCGGACAGGGAAAAAGTCATAAAGGGAAGAATACCAAGGCGGCTTCTGCCGCTAAGGGTTCTTCAGGTGCACGTCCGAAGACGAGCTCAGTGAAAGCTGAGACCTCCGACTCGGATGTGATTATGGTAGAGGCTAGAGGTTCCGAATCGGAGCACAATATCAATTATTTGAAAGGGGAAAAAAGAACTAAATTATCATACACATTGGTATTCCCTTGCTGACCTTCAAGGTCTATGAAAATGAACCAAGATAAAACTTCCTCAAAACGATACGGTGACGATACAATGCTGATATCATCTTTAGTGACAAAACTTTGTACCTAGCAGTACTCAGTAAAGCTAACACCAGGTACATTGTTTGAACAGTCTATCTAAGATTGCACACAGGCACAGTGTCAGCTAGTGAGTTTAGTCAACAGATCATACAGAAGGGAATGTTTTATCAATATGTAATATTAATCATATCCCGCAAAAGATTCGTCATTAAAGTAACAAGTCATGACATTATGCTATGGTGTTTTAAAAATTGCATAACAGGATTAACCATGAAGGATCACATGTAATGGGTCAAGGGGGAAACGAGCTTCTTCTGTTGTAATAAAAAAAATCTGACCTCATTTCTTATCAAATCACTTTAAATACCCGTATGTAGCACAACGGGTCTTAGTTACACAAAGACAAAGTCAGTCCAGGAAGTAGCATCAACTGGTGAGTATATAATGTTCTCATTGCATATTTCCTAATCTCGTCATGCAACTGTGTGGTTGCTTCATTATAAGTGACATTATGCATGGAATATCAATTATGTTGGGTCAGCCCTGGCCCCTCCTTCTGCTTACTAAATCTAAGATGTATGCCCTTGCATTTGGCCAGTAATCATCTGAACTAATCTCCATGAACATGTTGGGTGTTGGGTTTATCCTCAGTAGTTCTATCATGATCGCTCTAAATGTTATGGATAAAGGAGGCATTCTAAATATGAAAAAGAGAGCATCTGTGGCATTGAGGCAGTCTTTTTTTGTTGAAAGTGAAACAGAAATGTTAACTACATCAAGTATTCTAACTTCTATATTTCTTTTTAAGATGATTTGATGGGTTGTAAAAGCTAGATATTCAAATCTATATTTGAACGTATCCTTGAAATGGGGGTCAATTTCCAAAAGGATCCCTTAAAATGAAAAAAAAACCAGTAGTATTTGTTTGCACCCGTTACTAGGGGCACAATCACACACATACAAATCCTTGATATGAACATTGTTTAAAAAAGAAGCGCCCCCTTTTACACACGGGTGATGGTCCTGTGAAATAGAACCAGATCTCTCTGCTTTAAGAGATAGCAGACGGGCTCTCTCGTACCACACCATGGGTCCGCCAAATTTGGTCTTAGATCCAAGCTTTGACCAGTCTAGTTCTATCAGTTTAATAATTCCTTTTTAAGTGTTCATTCAAAATTCTGCACGAAGGCCGGGAATGACCATGAGCTAGGTATGCAATGATGTATGCTTCCCAGGCGGACAGCGGGCAATAGCGCCTCTTTAATCCACTTGGAGCGGCAGACTGGGGTGACCGCGGGGTAGATTTGACAGAGATCTTCCAGACCTTTTGGCGTGACTTTGACGTTCTTGTGCGGTATTTTGTGGGGGGCCTCCTCCGGGGGCTCCTGATGTCGCGAGGAGGTTTGATTGTCTTAAATATGGCGAAACCCATAAGCACCATGGTCTTTGCGGGGAGGGTGGAGTGTCCAACGCGCGTCAGGCCATCGATCATAAACTTGAAGACGGGATGGGCATGGCGGATGCCTAGTCCAGATGAGTTGATAGTCGTTCAGTCCAATTTTTTGAAAATGGTAGACTGAAGACAAGCGCATGGTTGACGTAACTTTCCATAGCTCTGCTTTATTGATACGTGTTTTAGACCTATGAAGGAACTGCTCTATTGTAACACCTTTATGCGTCCTTGTAACGAGCGGTAAGTGGAAGATGGTACTGTTTCCTCCGCCCGCTTGCAAAGATACGTCTTGGCACCCGAGATATAGTTATTCACAGACGATGGGCTTCGAAGAGAATTTACTAAAAACTGTACAAACAGAGCAGCTTGTAGTTATGGATGAGCATACGTGGAGTAAGACCCTGCCTGTTGTCTCGTGTTGCCAAGTGTGCCCATAGTCATAGCGCTCGCCTATGACCTTTCCAGTTTGCTCGCCAGAATAGGGTTGGCAGAATCTATGCTCTTCTATTATTTGTGATGCCACTTTTGCCGATCTAGGGTAGAAAGGGGCTCTCGAAATGGCGTCAGCGAATATCATGGCGGTGTTTTTCAATAACGACAGTCATTGGTAAGGAATTTCTAAGATCGCCCAATGAATGTAAGACAGTTTGATGACAAAAGGTGGTCTGGTGTCCTAGAGGCCTGGTCGAAGCACGCCACGGGAGATCGGCCACCCTCTGTTTTCTGACGTTTGGCATATAAATGTTAAATATATAGTTAATATGAATATAATGTATATACACACAAAAAAACATTGCCTTACAACCACACCGGCCGCCCTTCTGCATACACACATTATCAGAGTATTGTCTATGGTTGAGCAAGCGCATGGTTGTGTGCAGTCGTGTAGTGACGGGTGTGAAAGCGGTGGGTGTGAAAGCATCTTTGGGACTGGCTACCAACAGCACACCATTGTATACTGTGAAACTGCGCAAACTGAACAACATACTATCATGAATTAAGTAACTTGGTCAAACCTCCGAGTCAGTGTGTTTGTATGTCTTGTTATGTGATTTGTATGTAACAACCAAAACGACAAAGTCACCTGACTTGTTCATGAACTGGTTGTAAGTAGATTTATGCTATGTCAAGAGTATCACTTCTTTTTGTAAACATGCATGGAATTCATGTGCCAAATTCATGTGCGATTGTATGCATAACATTTATCTGAATTTAACAAAAAAAGATCTGCTAACAGTGTGTGAATCCCAATTTGTTCATCATTCATACAGGGAAAATGGTTCTCAAATCGCAGGGTGTCACCGACAAGATTAATGATGCAGCACCTGATATCTTAAAAGATCTAGGTAAGTTTGCAAGTGGGGCTTAAGAGGATGCACAGCGACCCTTAGGGGTGGGGAGTTAGCTCAGTGGTTAGAGCACCGGACTTGTAACACCAGTGTTGTTCGAGTCCCACCCCCAGCAGTGGTAGATTTACTGCTATAACAAAGGCCATCCTTCTCATACCATGTCTATGTGGTGTGGGAAGTAAAAGAACTCTCACCTCGGTAAATGTGTAGGGGCGTGATTTCTACCTGAATTCATCACATAGATTCGATCACCACCCTAGTGGTGTAAAAGAACCTTGAGAAAGTCTGGAAATGACTTATAATGGTTGACTGGACGGAAAATCAAACCAAACAAACAAAACAAAACAGCGACCCTTTCTGAATCCAGCCTGCTAGCTATAGTTCTACACTGACATCTGTGCGAGAGGGTGGAAGCATGATCCACTTTAAAGAAATACATATTCTTGTTTCATAGGATTCCCTTCTTGTCTTTAGGAACAACCCTTTATTAGGTAAAGAAATGCGTTAAATACTTGCAGATTTCTGTCATGCATTGTTAAAAGTTATGTTGGATTGTGTAACAGGAGAATTGAATAAACTTTTCGCCAGGTATTGCCTTTTGGGCTCATTTCTCTTACTTTTATTTGTGCATTCAATATCGTACAGTAATAATAATGCCACTATCGTTGATTCGTTTCTGATTCTCTTCAATACACTGGATCATACTGTGTTCTGTTCGTTTGCTCCCTTTCATAATAATTTTTAATATAGAGAAAAATTATTAATTATCTAAGGTTCTAACTGAATCTTCCTTTGCCACCCTTGTATTCATAATAGTAACAGTATTAAAGTGGATGTATTTATGGCTATACCGTATAGTATTTAAGAATATTTTCTCAGAATGTCTATTTCCTATCCATACGTTAATTGTCTTAGTTTCAGCTCTTCTTAATTATTACTAGAGTAGGGTGGAATAATGTTATCATATTCTAAGATTTACTGGAACTTACGGTATAGGAAACCTGAGATTTAGCTCTTATTTTGTTGCCCCAACTATTTGTTCTGAGGCTGAGAAACATAAATATATTATTAGTAAATATTTCATTTGTATGGATGAATGAAAATGTACTATTGAATGCAATAACGGCTTCAAAAATAAAATTTACAGAAAATTACAGATAAGATTTACATGGATTTAAAAGTAACTGGATCGGTATCATAGGCTATAGTTCCTACGAAGAGTATTTGGCACTATTCAAAATCATCCATTGCCGTTATTTTTGAATATCTAAAAGTATTGTGGGCTTGGTGGTGAATATCATGTCCTTAAACCCACAGAGTTTGTTGTTAGTAAAAACGCTGATTGTGTCTTTATTACTTGGTCAAATGGGGTTTTAGATACATATTAGTCTACTGATGCGTTGTCAGTAATTGATGTGATTTACTATAATCAGTTTATTGTCAGTGTCACAGAATCTTTAATGTATATAAAAGAGATGATATGGTTGCCTAAAATAAGGGAGAAAGCAACAATATTCACTTATGAAAAAAACGAATCTTAATGTTGTTTTTTTAAAATACTGTTACTGCTTCAGTATCAAATAAGCTGCAGAATTAGTACAGAAATCATGTGTCACCCTCTCCATATTCTTACAGTATGGAACACAATGATAATTCGCATGCTGAAGAAGAAGAAAGTCATACCAGATAGCTCCTGGGACGGAATAAACGTAAGTCAGTTTCTTTGAATTGAACCTAATGAACTAGTTCAGACCTTGGCATCATGAATGACAGATTGAAGGGAAAAACACCAGCTCAACAGGCTACCACACCATTCATGTTTCCATAATGCTAATATGTAAATTCCGGCTATGAAGATAGAGTCTTGCTATTATCATGGAGTAAGTCTAGAAATAACCATTTTGATTTACATTGCACAGGTTGATAAGCTCTCAGACCACGAGAAGATTGATAAGTTCCTGGACCTCCTGCAAAAGGGACCGGTAGAGAATTTCCTGAAGTTCTGTGTTGTCATGGAGGAATCCAAGCAGACCACAGTATTAGCAGCCCTGAAGGTTGAAATGAAAGATATCCATGCCCAACTAGGTCTGTACAATAAAGTAAGGTATGGCATGCTATCTTACACCTAATATAACACCCCATATGCCAAGGTAACTCACATACAGAGTTTTGTCAGTTTTTAGTAGAATACGACGTTGTGATGTTGAACTCGGGACCCAAGTATTGACGATCAGTGGCCAGAATGTGAGCTACTACGAAAATGTTCTCGTTGGAGTCATAAAGCATTGGTGCAGATGGTTTCTAGTGTGTTACAAAATGTTGTATTTTTGAAATATTTTCTTTCAACGCTCATCAGTTGAATTTGATTCCTGGCATTTTGGACAACAATTTAAACATCACATGCCCCTGTTCATCCAAGATTCTTTTCAGGGAATGGGGTCATAGACCTGAGATTACTTGCGAGGGTTTGAAGGGGTCGAGGCCTAGGACTTTTGCACCTTTTTAGAGGGGGGCACACTTGGTACAATCTTACCCATTTCCCCCCCCCCCCAATAGGTGTTAATTTAGGTGCCAATATATTTCCCCCGATGTAAATAACATATTGGTGTATTTTATCATAAAGTTTTTAGAAAAATAAAGAAATTGAATTTACTTTTTTTATTATTTAGAATAGAGCATCCTTGGGAAAACTACGGTGGGAGGGGGGCACGTGGCTCCTTGTTACTATCGGTATAATTATCGCATTCGCTCTGCGAGCTCATGCGATAATTATACCGAAAGTAACGCGGTACGATAAGCCGTCCCAATTAGGTTAACTAGTTTCCCTAAATTATTTCCATATGAATTTTAAACATGATGAGATACCTATATACCGTGCAGGTTTCATATAAATATATTGATAGATATTGCTCAGGAAATAGATCTAATATGAATATATATAAGCCATAGGCGGAATCGACCAAAATGCGGTGACTGAGCGATTATCCAGGGACACTCCCGTGGCAATTGCTATTTTGCGGGCCGAAAACCAACAGAGGGAGGGTGCAAAGCTTACACATAGTAGAGAATGCTTCCGACTTACTCAGACAAATCGGACATGATCGATTTTGTCGCAAGTCCTGCGACACAGCCATTCTGTCGGAACGCTGTCGTAACATCGGTTCCACTGCTACGATAGACCTGTTCGTTCCAACAGAAAATTTGATTTTGTGTCAGAACGCTTATCGTAAGGCTTTCGTAGTGTATCGGTAGCCGATATCGTGACAGTGGGAGCCCGGCTTTAGTGAAAGGAATGACCGTGGTGAATTGCATTCCGGGCACAGAATCAAAGATTATTTACAATTAAAACCAATTATAAATAGATGACAGTAAAGTGAGAAAATAGACATTATCTGATGAGAAAACCTGACTTGGCAAGCACAGTTTGCCTTAACTCAACAGATTTTATTTACCAGCACAAGGGCTGAAATTAATGCTCCATGTCAGAGATCATAGGAGAAGTTAACATATATGAACTGCATAAATTGACAGAAATTTTTCATCCATTGTTCAGGTGACATTCCATCCGAAGCATCTGGTTCAAAGGTGACCTACCCTTCAGTGACAACACCTTCAGTGCTAGGTATGTTCCAATACTCCAATAATGAATTAATAAAATAGTTAACCACAACGTCATTCAAGACCATTCTGTTCATGATTACTGAAGTAGAATGTTCTGTTTGTGTTCTTCCTTTTCAGTGTGTATGTTCCTGCAGTTTCCCTGTGATTTTCATTGGGCCACATATCTCATTTTACACATGACTGGTGTCCATTGCCTCTGACATGCTTCGACAAGGCTTACGACACACTCTGACACGAAAAATGTCTATCTCGGAGTGTGTCAGAAAAGGTCTTGCGGAAATAAACACGTTACCACGGTACCGACACACCTCAGGTGTCTGCTTGATAATCAAGGAATTATAAGAAAAATGATCTTAAGATGGTCTAAGTCCTTGTATCGTTCAGTAAAGGTTAATATTGTACAGTCATGACTCCTGGACAATACTGGAGCTTGTTTGACAAATTAAGAACGATAATTAGGCTGGACAATATGATCTATGAAGTGATATGGGACCTTTGGGATGATCCACGGTAAATAACGTTTGAACTGCTAACTACTACTAGTCTTGTCATATTGTTCTTCCAAATGGTCGTAGAATTGACATTGATTATACAGTAAAGGGTGGGGGAAACTAGTACTAACAGATACCACAGATGGGACTACCAAATGATAATCGTCAGGGATTCATTATCTTATCTTTATTACGACCCCAACGTTGTGCGGTTTCAAGAAACCGATGGATGAAATAGAGAGAAGCCGTGATATCATTGTATAAATCTATGTTGAATCCAACTAGTTAGATGGTTAAATAACTCCACCTAGGACACCCCCTGGAGGTGTTTTAGGATGAGAGCTTTTTCAAAGCCTGAAGACCATGTCATGATATGATATATATCACTAGTCTATATGTACACTATACTTACCTTACATGACAGAATTGCCTACTCAGTGCTACCACCTAGTGTTAGATATGTGAACTAACATACACATATGGTGCTGCCACCTAGTGTCAAATATGGAGCAACTCCATATCCCATAAGGCTTAGAAATAAACATCCTGCTCAGCTTAGCTCCGCCATGTAGTTCAGACATACTTTATATTTCTCTTCAATATCCAGTCATATCCATAAGGACAATATAGGTCATCCTTTATCAAACTCCTAGGACCTTAAGATTTTAATATCGTTCCTAGATTATTAAACAGGTCCAAGGGGTCAAGGGTATATGCCAAATGTATGATCATTGTCACGAAGGATAGAATAGTCAACCTACGATCACTTTTATTAACCCCTCTGGGAGTGAGCTGAGTAATATCAAAGATCATTATAATCTAATTGAGTCACAAGTGTTGCAGTTTAGATACTGCATCAGTAATCTTCTCCCTAACATCATCCAGGGGTCTTTTAAGTAACTTATATATACGAAAGTACATACTAGAGACTTCGTACAAGGGTTATTGTCAAGACCCTTTCCTGTATGCCAACAAGATTCAGGAATGATGTGGGTCAACTTTATTCAACGCTTATAGACGATCCTCTATAGATTGTACCTAGAAGTGTCCGAGCGAACGAGTTTGAATACTATTATACGACACTGCTTGTAAGATACCTCCTAGGAGCATATACTATTCTTCTCCGAGATTATTCAACAGACCCCAGGCGATACATATTGAAGGAGAGAATATCACTCTCTGATTTATCTGGTTAAGAGTAAAAAATGTACACATGCTTGTAGGTACATACTGGGTGCAATATGATATCACTTGCTTGAGGTTTGATGGATGTTTACCAAAAATATCATATGTTTATCATTTATGGCCAGATGTCACAGATCGTCGTTAAATGGACAGGGACAGGGGTGAAAAATAAAGTTAGGAGTATGGTCAAAATCTTTTGTGTATAAGTAGTACAGTGGGCTGTGTATATGTTGGATGTATGAGGGTAGGTTAAATACCAATAGTAAATATACACTACAGGGCCAAAGTTGGGTAGTACATTTACTATGTGGAAACGATTGACTCCCTTTTTCTTTACACTACAGAGATAATACTAATAAATATATTTTTGAAGGCTAATTGTCCAATTTGCCTTTAAACTCCATGACTAGTTTGAGTAGGTATTCATTTTTTTTGGTTTTGAACCTTAATAAGGGAAAATCAGCCAGGGGGTCAATCGTTTCCACAGGGAGTCAATCGTTTCCACATTCACAGATATTGGTTAATAATTATGTAAAGAGAAGGAGTACAAGAAAGCTGCTACCATGTGAAGTTACCTTGATATTAGGGGGTAGTTATATGAAATGGACAATAGTTAGATATAACATACATGTTAGCTATCACCATAGGGTGGGAGTCAATCGTTTCCACACAAAAACTACACAAACCAAGTGAATAGGCTCCTGGTGCTATCATAATATAGTTAGATGTATTTTTTTTAATATATAAATAGGTACATGTTAAGGCTTACCAGGAAATATTTTATTCCTATTTGTGCTGTTGTAGGTATTGGGATGGTTCCTTCTTTTGGGAGTCAATCGTTTCCACTTTAAAACTACACATGAACTTTTTGCCATGCAAAGAGTATACTAGCTTGGCCATAAATGCTTAAATGGTCCCAAAAAATTCCTTAGCCTAAGGGGTCTCAGTTAAGAATGATAATTGTCAATATTATTATCTTTTGCCACTAATGCTGACAGTTGCAGGAATGGTTTTTGCATTTTATTGTAAAAAAAACTCTTTTTGGGTAGTTTGGGCCTCCTAGCTCCCTTATTTATGTTCCCACATAGGCAAAATTATGGTTCCCCTTCAAGATTTTACTAAGCCCGACCAGAATACACAATAAAGTCTTAGATTTCGATCAAATTTAGCTTTTTATTGTTTGGAGAAGCAGTAATGGTCATTTGACGACTATCCGTGACATCTGGCCTTATACATATTGGATGGATGATGAGAACAATTATATCTCAGTTTAATCCAATTTCATTCATGATGTTTTTCAGAAACACTCCCATATAGGTTATGATGTAAATATAAAGCAATGCTCCTTCTGTTCTAAATTTGTGTAGCTGTGATGAAGAATATTGATTGTTAGTAATTCTAATCTCATTGCATTCAGGACATCAAGAAGTGAAGAAGCCATTATGGGAAAAAACAAACGATGGACTTGCAAATGTTCCTAGACCCTACAAAGCCGCTTTGCGTACCAAACGGATCGAACTAGTGGAATGTCTGTCTGAAGGTCTGCCATCGATGTGGAATACGATGATAGCACTTAAATGTGTTGACACAGAAAAAAAGAGACGGATTCAGGTAAATCTTTGTGATCTGAATCATGAAATGGATAAATATTTTCCCTATTCTTAAATCTATGATTTTGGGCATGTTGCTTTGGCATATTACCAATTTGTAAATTATTTGCTCTTATAAATGACATACCTTTGTAATGTTCAATAATTCACTATTATCACAGGAAAACCGGGTAGTAGATGACCAAGCTGGCGAGCTACTTGAATATATTACTACCGGCCCTGTGTGGAGATTCCATGCTTTTATGAGGGCGTGTGCATTAACAGACAATGACCGCGTTATTGTCCTGATCGATCTTAATCCAGACTATTACACGGATTCTGATTAGTAAGTGACTACTATTATTACTGCCTGCTATCTTCTTTGCCGATGATTTATTATCTGACTGAAAAAAACTGCATAATATTTCTAGTCCGTGTCCTAAGAAATATTTTTGATACACCAATCACTAGCTTCTGAAAATTGAAACAATTGCTTTAGTGTATTTGGAGGAAAAGCATGAAAGAATTGAAACAAAAGCTATATGACAAGGAAGCGTGTACATGTATATATATAGACGTGTATAGATATATAGACCTGAATGTAGATATAAAGGTATTGATAGATTGTTTCTTGAATACATTTCTTTGAATGCTATTGGATTTTAAGTGCAATTCTGATCTTGAAATGCCGGTAATGAAGAGGTTGTTAGAATAATCAATTTATAAATTCAATGGTCTTATATGACAAGGTAGTGATATGCTATTGTGGTCGTCGCTGGCCTAGCTGCATGGCAGGTTTATCCCACCATACTCACTATTACATAGGTTGGTTCGGTATTTTTGGCAGGTATGTGCTAACCTAGTTACACAGAACACAACTCCACAACTTTAATAAACAAACGGGTTGTTTATTGCAACTTCCGGGAGTGATCCCGGTTAGATCACCCCCAAAGTACAGTACCCTGGCAGCTGGTGCCAGGTAATGCTGGGGAGACTAATCTTCAACCGGAGTCTCAAACTCGCCTACCACCACAAGGATTCGGGGAACCCTACCAATTGTGAGGGTCCAAGGGTCTACTCTTCACGGAGAGACATGCGAGCACAGCCTGTCGACCCACTGGTATATATACTCTGTGTTATGTAATTCTGGCCTCCGCCGCACCACTCTCGTGTGCGGCGTTGCCCAGAATCACTAGGCAGTGGGGATTGACTCTCCGTGCCACCTTCCAAAGAGCGGGCAAAACACCTCTAGATCACCCAACCACTACACTATCATGCCTGAGAAAAATATCAGCAAATAAGTCCACTGGCGATTTTGATCTGTGCTATCTGTAATGCAGTTCAGTTATGATATAAGAGCCATATTTTCTCTTGGTTGATAAATGCAGTGTCATTAACACCTTTAGTAAAATTATGTTTTGTCTGACATCCTGAAATGTTATTAGAATTCTAATCTTTCTTTGTTTTTTTATATTTCAGGTCACATGCAATCATTAGACCTAGGCATTGAAGTACAGTCTAATAGGAAACAGCATGTCTGACTGAGACATATTAATATGGCTTTGAACTTCATGAATACATTTTTGGAATAAAGGGAGATTCGTTCGCAACTGGGCCCACGTCTGTATCAAGTCACTTCCAGGTGTCCCTCTGTCCCCTAACCTAGGACAACCTTATAGTATCATTAAAGGATACACAGTTTCTAATAGTGGTCAAAATGTTTAAAACTGTTGCTATTAAAACTGATCAATGGGGGAAATCTTCTTAATATTATTAAGATATGACATATTTCCAGCGATACACATAATATTGACACCAACCAAACCGAAGAATCTTGATGTGAAACTATAAGACACCAAATACAATCTCTCTACACAAAAGCAAGGTCATTCTAAACGTTGCACAAATCAATGCATTCTAAACCATAGATACAATTATAATCAAACTATCAATTTAAAGATATATTGATCAATGCTGGCTTTCTTTATAGAATATGACTCAAATCATGGTTTTCTTTTTAAGAAGCATGGTGATTAGGATCCGAGTATAATAGATGAAAACGAAAGAAGAATTATATGTTTATATAACACAGTTTATATAAATATGAATCAATTATCCAATAACACCCTACGTAAATATCAACTGCGACACTGTCAATGTTGATTTCTCACAACGTCACGTTGACATCGTTATGGTTATGCAGGTCACAATTTTTTAAGCACTGGTAACCAAGGTAGGAACACTTAGGTTAATGGTTAGGCCCTATTCTGCTACCTGTACTTCACCAGAGCAGATGTTTTAGTCTTACTTCGGTATGTAAATGTTCAAGACTATGTTGTATAAAGTATTGAAATAGATTTTTATGTGAGAAAAACCAAGAAAGGACATGTAAAGGAAAAACCAAGAAAGGACATGTAAAGGAAAAACCAAGAAAGGACATGTAAAGGAATAGACTTCATCACTACATCATCATATACTAATACTCTTTTCTTCCTCTATCTTTAATATAATGTTACTTAATTAGTATTATCTAGATGAACTGTAAATGGAACCATAATATATGTAAATCTGGATGTACTGTTACTGAAAAACTCATGTATATGAGAGTAGCAATAAACAAATTTTAAAAAATATAAAAAAACTTGATTTTTAGGTCGGGGTAAGTCCCACTGTTTTCATGAAATAAAGGTAATTTTTGTATTTCATTACCGCCATACACGCTTTCGTGTCATTCATTACTATAATTATATCATCTCTAGTGAGCCTATTGGAGTATAGTGTTATACATGAAACTATCAATAACGATGAAAATATGCTGAGGGCAAAAGATATGATATTAGAAATAGAAGCCTCTTATGGCCCAAAACCGGACTCTCTGAAAATAGACTCGAGGCATTGACACACGCTCATGAGGGTGTGAACGATGCTAGAGTGGGCTTTTGGGGATTTTTTTTTCACACCTAAGTATTTAATAGACAAGATTTACAATATAAATGAAAAACCAAAAAGTAAAAACCAAATAAGTAAAAAAAACAAAAAAAAAACAGAGCCAGACCGACAGGAAATATAAATGTAACCGGACCGAGCTGGACATGTTCATAGGTCGGGATACAGGTGGTGACTGGTGAAATGAGCCTAGTGAATATTGGCCCTAGACTAGTGGAGAAAAGGGTATAACCAGGACATAAAGCGACACCCGTCCATTGATACCTTCAATAAGATTCTCTTATTCATAACCGTAAAATGATCTATTAGGAGGAAGACGGTAGCCATTATATACCTACTTTGAACATCGCCCATGGACCTGATTTGACTCTTTCCGAAAGAAAAACCCAATGATAATAATAACGGTAATAAAAATATACCAATCCTAATCGGGCCACTTTTAATCAGTCCAGCTTAGGCCACTTAAAAAAAAACTTGTTTCTCATCACCGCGCGCGTCAGCAAAAACGTTTTTAGAAGATTTTTTTTTTTTTTTTTTTTCATAAATGAGATGAAAATTTGATAGAAATCATGAAAGATATGAGTATTTGGTATCAAATTAAAGCTCCTGATGTAAGGAATGCATTCAATGTGGTTATGTGGTTGGCAAAAGTGATGCATCAAGTGTAACCAATTACAGTAAAACCCTGCTCCTGGAACAATCAGATCTTGTCGCAGCCTTGTCGTAAGAAGGGGGGCTTTACAACAGCGTTGTCAGGGCATGTTGGGAAGTGCACGCTCCACCAAAATTAACTATTGTAGACCTCTGCGACATGCTCCCGACACGCCATGACAGTCCACGACAAAGGTCCAGTCATAGGAAAAATCGAACATGTTCGATTTTGTCATAACCTTGTCAGAAGGCTCCCGACAAGCTTCCCAGTGGCAGCCTGTCGTGGCCTTGTCGTAGACTCTTGTCAGGAACTGGGGTCCACCAACCACGACAAGGCTACAACAAGTCCACCAATTGTAGGCCTGTCATGGACCTTGTCGGAATGCCATTGTCGTAGCCTTGTCATGGTTGGTGGACGCCGTCCACTAGTGCAGCATGCTACGATAGCCTTCCGACACGCTCCGACACACTCCGACATGTGGGAAGCCTCCCGACACACTCAAACAATTCCACCATGTTGTCGTAAATTGTCGTAAGCATGTTGGGAGGCCTGCGACATGCTCCGACACAGACCCTGTGTCGGGATGTGTGGCAGCCCTTGTCGGAAGTCGAGGTCCACTACTGCAATTACTCCCACACTTCCGACATGTCGGAAGGCCTACAGTGAGAGTGCAACATATGACCTAAATAAGTTTGTCTGAAGTCCATAATATTACACTTCAAAAGCCATCTCTGACCCAGCAAAAAAAAAAAAAAAAAAAAAAAAGCGCCCTCGTCATATTTTTTATGGCTTGGTGATGAGAAACAATTTTTTTTTTTGAGTGGCCTTAGCACGACATTTACATTATGATATAAGATTTTAAGTTCACGTTCTGGCCGCCACCACAGATAACCTGAGCGACTTATTTTTGTCAAGATGTGTTTATTTACAAAACATCAGATAAATGTACTTGATAGTTTGGACGGAGATACTCACCTCGTTCTTCGAACTCGGTGAGTGTTTTTCGAACTTGGTGAGTCTTTCCGACCAAAATATCCCTGAACAGATTCCATTCAGTCACACTAAGTATGTCTCTATATAACACTCCCTTTACCTTAATGACCTTATCTCTCAAGATAAAGGTAATACAGGTAAAAGTAGGTCATTATATGCAGTTGGTCATTCGGAAATGTTTGTAAAGATTGTTCCTCCATGAATATAAGAAGATTCCAGTAGGAATTACAGTAGCGAAGACCTGATTGGCTTGCAGGTAAGACATGTATCTTGATAGATAACATGTATCTGAATAACAAATGGCATCGCGGAGGGTTAAACCTGTCCATATATCTATGTGAATATATTCGTATCCATTTAAAGACGGTGTAAGATCAAAGAACAAGGTAAGCCAATGATATCATATGCATACACCATATAGTAAGTCTGAATCCTCATTGACGTTGTGTGGAACCTCAGTAAACTACTACCTATATAAATATCACTTCCAAGTTGTCATAAACCATGTACATTGATTACAGATTTCAAAGCTAGTGATAACGTGTCTCGAAACTATAGATTATGGAAAAGGTATTCTCCATGCAGATTTCAAGTCCCGTTGGTTTTTATATGTAGTGTCGAACCAATACATGGATAGTCCATAAACCATTAGTTAATATGTATCTCTTTCATAAGTTGAATTAAGAATGAAAAATATATAGGTTGAATGTTATCACCAATGCTCACTGCACGATGCGTGGATCGAAGTCATATATTTTATCTTTTTTAAGGTCTCCCAAATATGATGTGCTCAAAGGTAGGATACATCGCACTTCTCGCGGTGTATCTCACAATCGCACCAACAACATCTGAAGTACATATATGCCCAGCAGGTAATGATCATCCACATGTAGGACTCTCGAAATAGATAGCTTTCCCTATTAGTATTGTGCATGCTCACATGACATAATCAAACTAGTGTACTCATAGTTTCATCTTTAGATATGTCTTAAAAAAGACAAACTATAAGCACCAGGTGCCCTCATCTTACCTTTCATGCGCCACCCTCCATGTTTAACATTAGTGGCTATTATGTTTATATTTTATCAAATTATCATTCACGATATTCTGTGGTTATACGACGGAGATGGTGATTAAAAAACCTTTGAAATAATATATTTAGTTCAAATAGATCCAATAATATGATGACTAAAAGCTGAATCCAATATTCTAATACCTGTTTACTAAGGAGAGCGTAAGAATATTTATCCAGAAATTGATATTCAGAGAGGGGTTTGACTCATATCTCAGTGAATATTATAATATTGTGTAATGAAACAAGTACTGTCAAATCTACATAATGTGTCCATCTCCATATCTGTATTTTTCCTACTATTCCCAATATCCTATTTCTGAGGATGTTGAGTGTATCAATGTGATATAATGCATTAAATAGCATAACCTACAGTAAATTTATTATCCTCATGAACATATCTAGAGGCAAACAATAGGCAGCATGTCACATATATCTAAATCTTTTATTTGTAATGGATAATGCTAGCCAAAGCTACTTCATACTGTACTCTCTCATATTTGTATTGTACCTTTATAATTTATTGCCCTAAGATATATCTAATCTTATTTACTATACACCACCATGTCTTTCTGAAGTATTTGTACACCACTAAGAACACCATACAATAATAAGGTTTGTGAAATGTTTTACTCCAGGAACCCAAACTAAAGGGGATATATGTGAACACTGTCCACATGGCACCTTCAGTGATACAACAGATGGAACATGTCGTCATTGGTAGGTACAAATTTGAAAGCATCTTCCTTAAATCCCAAAATTTACAGGAGTCTTTGATATCGAATAAATTTGCCTATGAAAATTTACGCCGTTTTTTTTCTGATCATGTGTTTTATATATGTAACTGTGTCAATCACAATGTGATTGAAAAAGCAAGCCTAAATAGTCCCTGTCCCTGTTCCCCAAGGCACTGAAGACTGTCAAGCCTTGTTGTGCCATCATACTAACAGGTATTATAGAGAAAACCTTTGAAAGTTTGGGGTCAGAGCTCATATCCCATCGAGTTTGAATCCCATAGTAATTAACAAGGCTAAGCCGCGTGAATTATTTAGCGATTCAAACAAGATGGGATCGAGCTCTGACCCTAAAGTTGAATAGGTTTCTGAATTTTCTCACCCTTCACATTGACCAGTGGGCTAACATTTCAAACATAATCCCCCCATTGGATTTTTTTTTTAAATACTCCATGGGCGTCGGATACGAATTTCCAATGTCAAGTCTATGGGAAAAGAATACCAGGGGTGAGATGAATAACTGATCTCCTGATCGTTTGTTTGTTTGTTTTAATAGTTTAACGTCCAATTTGTTCAATTAGACTTACTTTGGGTTTGATCGAAATGCTATAGCTAGAGGCCTCATTAAGATTTACCTCAGTGCCAAAGTGATCGCTGGTGCCCCAATACAGGCTGGTTAGCTGACACAATGGAAGTGTTCTCCTTAGTTGTGACCCCAAAGATTTTGCCACAGCTCAGACAAATAGTATTGATATCATTGAGGTTCTTTGATTATTCATCCTTTACTGCCTTGAGCCCCATTTTTAAAAATAAATATCTTTATTAGAGACGAAAATAGTTCACAGTGTAATACAGTGTTTTTCAGCTATCTCCGTCTACACTCTACAAGGTACATATAACACATAGTACAATGCAACCACTAGACACCTGATCTTCACATGACTGCTTCAGACAGTTATTCATAGCATCACATGTCTATACTTTCTTGAGTTTTTCACGTAGCCAGTCAATCAGGTTACTCAGTGGTGACTTTAGGCTATAAGCCTATTTCATCGTGCATTGCATATTTTCTGCCAACTATATGGTTGACATGGGGATTATTCCACTAACCCCTACCTTTTTGATTTACAGGTATTCAGATAAGTAGAGATACCACTTGGTCTTTACAAAACAAACATTACATATTCCAAACCAACATTCATAGGCAAAAGACACTTGATACATACACAAATAGAAAACATTATGGATATGTGAATACAGAGGACATAAATGACATCTAGTACATACACAGAAGATGTCACAAAATAGGTGGCGGTGGAGGTACTTGGTAGCATGGGGGCTGTACATGTGTATTATGCATTGGTATTCAATCTGGTTATACTCTTTCAGACTGTAACCTTCTCAGAGTTATAGTTATTAATTGTTGATCATGTCCTTTTTATAGGGTACACTCTAACGCAGTGTATCACCCAAGATCGCTGTTAGGTCCAGTATTTTTGAAAACCTTTCTGTCTTCAATTTGTTGGATTTCCGAGCCTAACTTACTCCATAGCTGGGAGCAATGATAGAGCGTTGTTCGTCTATACAAGTCCGTTCGCAGCCTTTTTACCTTTATTACAAGTTTGAGATTGCCCCTGGTGTTTACTAGTCTATCGTTTACTAGATTCTCTTTATAACCAGCCCACCAGTGGATCATAGCTAGCAGATGCCTAGAACGTCGGATAACCAGTGGTTCCAGGTTAGCCCTGTTCATCAGTAGGTCTGTGGGGACGTAATCCTGTCTCTTAACTCGAAAACAGTACCTCAAGGCACTGTTTATTAGTATCTGAAGGTTTTTCACTGTGCCGCATTAAGGAAAACACACATAAAATCTCCATACTCAAGTTTTGACATGATCATCGATTTTGTAATGGATACTGCAGTAGTAGTATCCATTAAGTAGCATAACTTTCTAAGTTTATACAACCTAACCGAGACATCCTGATGTAGTTTGTCGTAAAAAGGGTTGAAAGTAAGTTTCGTGTCAAATAGGACACCTAGGTAGTTATATCTGTCAACTAGTTCTAAGTCTGCAGTCCCGACCCTACAGTCCCTACCTGTGCTTGTTTCTTATTGGAACTCGGACACCACATTGCCTTTGACTTATTTACATTTATCACTAGGTGTTGTTCCTCGAACCAGGAGCTGAGCCTATCTAGGTCCTCTTGCATTAAGTGCGCGACTATGTTAGGCTCCTTTCCACTCACTACAAGGACCATGTCATCGGCATATAGGATTGCTCACGCATTCAGTACACTCTTGAGTACATCATTAAGATAAGTGATAAACAGTAAGGGGCCGAGTACTGAGCCCTGCGGCACTCCCTTACGTACTGGCTGTGGTTTCGATAACCTGTTCTGTAGCCGAGTGGTATATTTCCTGGTTTTAAAGTAGGTGATGAAGAGTTCTATCACTTTCGGAGCAGCGCCTAGTGCCGTTAGCGTACGTTAAACACTCCCTTAACTGTGAGACTAATCTCTTTCTGCATGACCCTGACATCTCTTTCTGCATGACCCGTAACACTATAGAGGACACTGATTATAAACATTCACTGTCCGTCAACCTTACTGGACTGCAAGTACCCTAAGCCTAATGTGTCTCACAAGCGTTCTCTGAGCGATGCCACACACAAAAAAGATTTACCCTGGGCTTCTGCTGCACCTGGAATAACCGAGAACCTAGTGGAGTAGAACCCCGTGTAGGCGGTGACCCTCCGTTCAATTTAAAAGCGTCCCCTTAACATGGGGTGTCCTCCTTACAGGGTTAAACTGATACCTAACAGAGGGAACCATTTCGAGCAAAGGTGTTCCCTTACATGGGGTGTTCCTTTACACTGGGTGTCATATAAGAGTCCGTATTAGCCTATCCCCAAGCATTTCCAACAAAGATAGTTCAACTTGTCTTCTTTCCCTCTCTGATGCCGCCTATCAATTCTAAAGAGTCTCAGTCGAGTGTGACGTATGGTACGCCTCAGAGATGTCAGGGTCATGCGGAAAGAGATAAGTCTCACAGTTAAGGGAGTGTTTAAGTAAACTGGATTTTTTTCAGAATCTAAGGATCAAAATATTTGAGGATGTATCATTACAAAGTTTTTATGGACAAACCACAGATATCCATGTTTATTGTCAGGTCAACATGTGATGGCCATAGCATGAAGATGATATTAGATGGTGACAGAACACATGACAAGATCTGTGGATGTATCGCAGGATATGCAATGGCTAGTGCTGTTCATGAGTGCTATAAAGGTAAGGTTATTAAAACGGATGGATAATACAAAACCTCTGTATATTTCTTCAGGAGGTTGGCAAAGGTATGTGTTTAGTCGAAGTAGGACTGCACAACTGAAAATAAGTCAGTAAAGTACGACACAACACAAGTATCTTACTCCCAGATTCTTTCATTGCAGGTGAATAGTATTCATGAAAATTACAAGAACAATTTTATTGGGTAAAAGTAGAAGACATTTAATGTCTTGGAAAATCGAAATGGAATATTGTTCAGTGTAATACTTGCATGATTCAGTTAATTTTCCGTCTAGAATTTGTGATTTGTGTCAGAAAGCACGCGCTTGCAGCAATGACATAGGACTCAATTTGGCAATTATCATGTGGGAAACATATCTATATATGTGAAATGGAATAGAAGTAAATTGGTGGGTAGTCGTCCTTGAAAATTTGCACTAAAAATCGTTAACCCCAAAGTACACACACTGTTTCAACCCGATGACCGACTATGTATTCGATGATTAACAAAATAACGGTGTTCCTATATCTGCAGTAGTGTTAACATTATTAGTGGCGGCCAGAATAAACGATCACTAAAAAAAATATTACCACTTAATAGGTCGATGGTGTTATGTGCCATAATTGGTGGACATAATCGGCATGGTGGAAACACCACATAGGATACTGGGCCTCTGCACCTTACCAATACTACAGAGTTGGCAAGCAAAATGTCCAGCAAATTCTTTAACCATGCCCCGTATGTGAGCGTTTGATACTCTATTGAAGCAATAGAGTATCAAACGAATGTATGAATATATGATATAACAATATACTAGCACCATTATGGCTTTAAAGAATCTATAGATAGATGAATGAATTGCTGACAGATGTTAATATAATGTCACTGACCATCTTGTCTTTCAGTTGAAACACTCATTTCGACCTCTGAATCAACTCCTTCTACAAGTGATACATCTTGCACAAGCAATGCGGTTCTGATTGCCATTTCAATTACACTTTGCGTTCTCCTTTGCGGTGTAATTATTGGTGCAGTAATATTCATAAAAATGAAAACAAATGGTATGTGTTTTGCAAGTCATTTACCTTACCTCTTGAAAATTTGTCGATTAGAAATGATATAGAAAGATTACATTATTTGAGTAAAGGAATTCATTGGACTATAATGGTAACAGAGAAGATACCATATTGTCCGATTTTAATGGAGTCATTTTATCAATCTATACCTTATTAACACATTAAATTCAAGAGAACTAGAATATAATGAACTGACCCCGTAGGAATATGGTGATTCAGTTGTATAAATGAATACATTTTAATAGAGACACATACTTCATGTATAATTCTAGTGTCACGTAATGAAGATGTGCCTGTTTACCGACCCATCAATCTCACTGACGGTTAGTAACTTTATTTTAGATCTGCTGCATCGGTGACTTGTACTCAATCTTCATCATTGGTGTTAAGTGTGTTTCTTATCAATCCATTTCAACATGTGGCCGTACAATGTAGAGAGGATATGAGGTGGGAGAGCTAGAGTGAAATGTTTTGTTTGTTCGTTTGTGGTTGAACGTCCCAGGGGACCCTGAGGGTATATAGGGACTAGCTAGAGAATGATGCACCATGGGGAAGTGATAGTCTTTAACAAAGGGATCACTTTGAGAAAAACGAGATAAACTGTGGATGTGTGGAAAGAGACAATAATTGACGGCCTTGTGGACGGGCAGACATAAACAATATGTACTTGATACTTGAGTGATGGGTTGCATGGTCTGAGAGGTGACCGGCGCCCCGACAGACAGCCAGGAGCTTGGGAGGATTTTGAGAGGGGGAAAAGCCTTTCATTTGAAGTTTTGTTTGCAATGGGAATGTGTTGCGGTATTCCTTGTGAAGAGTCTCAGATATTTTTCAGCGTTCTGCTATCTCTGGACGCAGGGGTTTTAAACAATTTAGTTATCCCTTCCCAACATCATATTGGACATCTTAAACAAACGTGGGTTTTTTTTTGGGGGGGGGGGGGTTGGCAATTTTTTGGGGAATATTGTGTCTGACAATCACCGAATTCGGCTATTTGGCCGTTCTTCCACTCGGGCCCTAGACCCCTACTCGTCATTCTTATGGCGGGTGTTGTTTAATATTAAACATGTATTCACTATATCTCTAAAAACCAAAACTCTTTTAATCTTCTACTTTCGTATAGGATCTACAAAAATATGAGTCAAATCGATGGGAAAGGAATTTGCTGAGTTATTATTCCAACCGCATAGACCACCGTGAAAAATACAAATAATCGTGAAAAATACAAATAACCACCAATTGCTGTGCCCTCCTCAATTGTGCGTAAAGGACAAAGTCACTGGTTTCTTATCCCCGGTACTGGGCTGTAGCTGTTCCTAACATTATAGACTTCGATCATGTGAGAAATGTTATATTTTTGTTCCTGTTCATATATCAGAGCTTCCTATTCATATCACTCTTCGTCACTGCTGTCACTGAATATTTTGATAAGCCCATACTGACGTTCAAGGGTCTATCAAAGTGAACCAGGAAGAAACTTCCTCAAAGTGTTAAGCACTTTGCTGATATCATATTTAGTGAGGGAATTGTGTACCACACTATGCTAGACTTTATGTCGCGCAGTACATGTTCATTATTTGAACAGTTTAATTTAAGTGGTATACAAGTAGGTCAAGCACAGTGATACCTTCATATTCAGTCACCATTCGATTTCTTCTCTTCAATTGTGATGGACTTTAGAAACATAAAGATACCATATAATGATGTAATAGCAGTTGTTTTGCAATTCTCTGAGTGTTCTAATGTAATACAGTTTATTATATGATATATCATTCTTTCAACTTTGGTTGGGTTAAGTGGTCAAGAACATTGACTGGTAATACTTCTAGTCTCCTTGCATTCAGGAAATGAGGAAATGAAGCCATTATGGGAAGAAACAGAGGAAAGGCTTGAAGCCGTTCCTAGATCCTACCAAAATGCTTTGATTGAGAATCGGAGTGAACTTGTGGCTGCTCTGTCTGGTTCTCTGTTATGGCTGTGGGATAATCTGCTTGTACTCTCCACAGTTACTGTGGAACAAAAGAGACAGATTCAGGTAACCACTCTCATAGTTTCATCCTTGAGATATGGATAATAAAACTAATACATGACTATTACAATTCTATTAAAAGTTTTAAAGTTCTATGTCAATCTTTGATTGAATCTATTGTCCACGAGAAAATTTAATTATAATAGATATTGTAAGAGCTAACTAAGTATTAATGAATCTATAAACTGAAAAAATTCCGGAGTTTGTGATAAATCAACAATAACATAATAAATATATTTTGGAGAAATAAAGTGGATCTAATGAACTTTTATGCACCATGATGTATCAGCAATATGGAATCTAGCTCTTGTTTGGTTTATCACTGAAAGAACTTTACATGACGTTCGATATTCTCTTATGATTGATATTCACGATTCATTATTGTCTCAGAACCTTGCAACAGTAGATGAGCAGGTTGTAAAAATACTGGATCACATTGCTACCGGCCCTGTGTGGAGATTCCATGCTTTTCTTCGGGCGTGTGCAGTCACAGACAATAAGGAAGTTATTCAACTGATTGGCCTCAATCCAGAAGATTACATGGATCATAATGAGTAAGGATATACTAATATTGCTTCCTGCTACCATACTTGTTCCTATTGTCTTATATTCTTATGAGGAGGAACACACACTTGAAAACCTCCATATTTCAAATAAACTCCCCAATAAATACTGCAATTTCAGCATTCATGAGATTCCAGTATGCTTGACCATTGGCTTTATCATTCATGCATTAGGTGTAAACTGCAAGCCGATTAAATGTGTGCAAATCAAAAGCATCGTAAATAAAGGTTATTGGTAGGTAATGTTGTTTTAAAACATGATTGTAGCTGTTTTATATCCCTTAAGTCTTCTAGCCATACACATAGACATCATGTTCCATATCATATAAATTGTGTCAGTCAGTTGGGATAGAAGTTTAGCAATACATTACATTTGTAGTCTCCAGTTTCACTATTGTCCTTCAATGTCCATATGATACAGCATTGCTTTGACCAAATTCTCAATCTAACCGCCATTCCTATAAGATACATATTATCAATGTGTTTTATCTATATGTTTTAAGAAAGCGGTTTATATGTATCAGAACTCTCAAAATTGGCTACTAATACAATAGGTTACAGTTTGAAATGCACAGAGTCTCTGTTAATACAACAATAGGTAGCAATGCTAAGATGATTAAAAATTATGTCTACAAATATGTCCACCGGCAAATTTCTAAGGTTCTCCAATGTTTTCAATTTCAAGGAAGGAAGAAGTCTGACCTGGATGTATTTCTATGACTTCAAAGAATGAGAACCAAGAGTAAAAATGTGTTTCCGGTTGGACTCCCATCCATCTCATGATTGCCAGTTTATAATCTTGGTATCATGCTAATATCATGATTCAGTGTATCACAATTCTAAAATATATGATTTCACATAGAAAAAAACTGGTCATTTAACTCAAATGTTTATCGAATGGAATAAATGTGTTGTGGTAAACATTTTAGTACTACCAATCAAAGGTCACCATCTCTCGCATGTTTTTGAATTAATTGAAACACAATAATCTTGAATGTTGTAGAATGCTGATATATATAATGACGTGTAGACTTTAGCCCTCCAGGTAGCTTTAGTGATGTGATTGGAGGGATAAGGATAGTTAAGGGTTGAAGCACAAGGAGATTTAGTGGAACTAGAATAAAGGAATTTGTATTGTATTGTATAGTTTTCTATGTTCTGTTATATAAATACTTAAACGCAATCATTGGTGCATTGCATACCATGCTATTGAATAACAATTAAAACCAGGATGATGAGCAATCAAGCGTGTTAGGCTTATAACAACCAAGTTAATCATGAGTTGACATGTTTATAGTTTTGTATTTAAACCAATGTGATCGGAATAAAGATTAAGATTTTATCATTTGCAACCTGGATTGCCTATGATTTTTCTTTGGCTAGCTAGAACTGAGCACCATCGTTAAATTTCAAAACGAGATAACATATATGAAACTTTCTTTTTTCAGTTAATTTCATAACAGTTCATGTTTGGTTCTTTGACAATATCTTCCAATTATCCAAAATGGTTAAATATCATATAGCGGTTACATCTTTCTCAAGCTCTTTCTTTGTCAAAGGGAGTGTTTAGTAATTATGCCCAAGGGGGCACATTTTTAGATGGGGCAATTTTTTTGGGGTATTCCAAGGGAGGGGGGAACCGTGTTTTTTTTCTTCAGTATTCCAAGGGGGCAACCTTTTCAGTATTCCTATGGGGGCCAACTCTTTTCTTCTTTTTTTTTTAAATTTCTGCCGGGATCAATGTTTTTTAGTTAAACAATGAGGGAGACTCCCATATTTGTGTTCAATAACAAGAATTGATATTTGTAATGAAATGCATTCATATCATATCACAAGAAATATACTACTATAGTAATAATTGATGTACAAGGTAACTATAGTTGTATCACTACTTGGAGTCTTGTTTCTCTACAGGAAGATAAGTGTGCATCCTGCCTCAGCCTGACTGCTGATGTGGGGGAAAACAACAGTAGACAAATACTAGTACATTTGTCCCAGAATCAATGCAGTCTCACAAGATCATTAGTTGTTTCTTTAACATTGATGAATTAGGAGCATTTACTACAACCTGTCTCTGCTTATTTCAATGGAAGAGCACCATGAGCAAGGATAGGCTAACTCTCTATTGAGTATTTGAAGGGGTTTTCTAGTATCACACCATCGGTTGATCCCCCCATGCCAAGGATCCCAGACACCATGCCAGACAAATTGCCAGTACGTCCTTATTTGCATGTAAATGATACCCCGACCAAAAACAGTGAAGGTCCTGCAAATGAGCCTGATGACTACCAACCGAGAGCACAAATCAAGAAAGCATTTGCTGTTGGATATTTGAATGTGAACAGCAAAGTTTCAATAAGTGACTTCAGGGAGAATTAGGTTCTAGGATCTAGGACGTCAAGCTTTTTGATTCAACATATGGGTACAGGAGCATGTCTGTTAGCTGCCGACAATGGCCTTGCTTTGGCAGGGGTTGTATCCCTGATTTCGGTTGGATCATATACAGGAGACCTATGAAAGTTTAGGGTCAGAGCTTGTATCCCATCGAGTTTGAATTGCATAATGATTCACAAGGCAAAGCGGCGTGAATTACATAGCAATTCAAACAAGATGGGATGGTGAGATAATTAGCAGAATCTTACAACTATAGATTCTAGGAGAATCAACTCACACTGTCATAATAGTAACTTGTAGCAGTGCAGCCATCTTTAACCAGTTGGAAATGTGTTTGATACTATCACACTTCAACCATTTGCATGTGCCTGGTCAAAAATCATGAAATGGCAGCAAATGGACTTTATTTTTGATATTTCTAAGAATCCTTTCTGGTGAATAGTTTGAATAGTTTTGACGCATTTAGGGCATTATAGGGCACAATCTAGAACTTTAAAATAATATTTAACTCCAATATTTATACACATTTATTGTGCCTAAAAACGGGATGGCGTCACATTCTGACACCATCACAAAATCACAAATGAAATAGATTTAAAAAAGGGCAGAATCAATTATGTTTTGCAGTTTATAATTACTCACATATATGCATCTTCCCACTATAAATGTATAGGCCTACATGGCTTTCTTCATACTGCACTAATTTTGTGCTACTTTGGTGTAGTTTAGGCAGTCACGTTACGACACCCTCTAAACAATTACAGTAGAACCCCGCCTAACGGACACTCCGCGTAAGCGTACACCCCGCGTTAACGGACACCTTTGCTCGGAACGGTTCCCTCTATTAGATGTTTATTTTAACCTCGCGTAAGCGGACACCCCGCGTAAGCGGCCACTTTGGCCCGGAACGGAGGGTGGCCGCTTACGCGGGGTTCTACTGTAATTATTTTAGTTCCCTTTATTATTAGTAGCAGTTCTTTTGTGGTATTAAAGAGTAGATATATACCTACAAAATGGGGAAATAATGAAGTCTTTATCATTACTAGAAAAAAAGTTATAAGCTCCGACACATTTTTTTATCACATTACAACCCCGTCACATTACGACCATGTTACGTTATGACCCTGTCATATTACGACTGACAGTGGGTCATTTGGGGTCTGGTAAAAGGTAGA
Organism: Alentia gelatinosa; assembly: GCA_950022655.1. Lineage (NCBI taxonomy): Eukaryota > Metazoa > Annelida > Polychaeta > Phyllodocida > Polynoidae > Alentia > Alentia gelatinosa. The sequence continues at coordinate 13,224,237 of OX465590.1, forward strand.
AATAGTGTCTATATTTTGGGTAGGTATAATATACCTACTACATGGCGATAGAATGAAGTCTTTATCTTTACTAGAAAAAAAGTTCGCCCCTACATATTTTTGCATCACGTTATGACCCCCGTCATGTTAAGACCCCTGTCAAGTTACGACTCACGGTAGATATGATGCCAGGGATATCGGTTTGGGTCAGGAAAAAAATATCCATGAACAGTATACAGCTTCAGAGTGGGTGGATGATATTGACGGGTGTTGGTTTGGGTGTTGATTTAAGTGTTAATGGCAGGTGAGAGAACAACGTCATGTAACGACCCCATCTATTTACAAAAACGTCACGTTACGACCCCTCCCTAATTAGCCTGTTATAAGTGCAAATATTTGACTCTTAAAACTCTACTGTTTTGCAACATGCAGCCAGAATATATCATCATAAAAAAAATATATTTGGTATTTATTGTCCTGCTTTAAAAAAAACTACACTTAATAGAATAGTAAGTTTCATAAGAAATCTGAAATTTTACAATATTGAGATATTTGCTATAGACCCTAGACAAATTTATAAACTGTTAGCCAGAGTCCAATACATTTTCTAGTTATATATTTATATATATATATATATATATATATATATATATATATATATATATATATATATATATATATATATATATATATATATAATCCAAAATCTATATCATGAAATAGCAGGGATAACATTATTTTCTCACAGCAACCAATATGACACAATCTGAGGTGGAGGAGGAGGGGGGGGGTTGTAACGTGACGCTTTTAAAAAAAAAACAATATCAACTTTGGGGGCCTCTGCTGAAGCCGTTTATGGGCGATAGGTTCCCAATTTTTTACTAGAGTCCCCTTATATGTCAAGATGAACTTGGGAAAAGGAATAAATGACCCTTTTGAATTCAATATTTTGGCAGTTGCTGCCATTTTTGATATCACACACCAGCCATCTTTTGAACATGGATGTGGGAAATCCCAAAAGTGGCAGCAGGAAAGGCTTTGTGCTAGACTTTGAAACCTATTGGCAAAACTCCCATGAGGCTATGATAAGTGAGTGCCCAATTAGATTTGCAATGGATCTGACAGTTGAAATAAGGTAAATAAGTTAATGTTATTGAGGTATAGAGTAGGCCTAATGAGAAAACTGCAAACCTGTGTTCATAATTTTAAGCATATGAGGAACACAGATATTGGAATATTACGGTTTTCTCATATTCTGCCTATGCTAGCTGAAGCTCCTCAAGGCAATGAGACAAAGATCTCGATTAGGAACAGCAAGCATATAATAGAAATGAATTCCCAACTATCATAATATATAGGCCTACCGGTATTTATTTCAGTTTCTCAGTCATTGGCACCAACTGCATGCCAGAAGTTATGCACTTACCTTTTCTAGATGGCCTTCCCATAGAAGTTAGCACCGTATGTGACCTGCCTTTTTGCAATTCATATTTACTTATATATGGAATTTATATTATCCAGTATTATTTGCAAATATCAATAGAATTTAGAAATCACCCTACTACCAGCATGTCTTTAAGCCTATGAGACTCCTTTGGACCAAAACAAACACACATTCCCTAATCATCGACCGATCTTTTTTATTCAAAGCTTCGCAAGTTGGCAATGTGATTGCGATGGTTGTCAAGCAAAGCCTGTATGAAATACCGTAGGTTTTACGTGTGAGAACGGATCGGAATGTCCACCACTGAATAAAACTGGCATGTCTGCTGTGCTATCTCGATTTGGCGTGACTTACTTTGACGGCACAAGATGGCGCCAGTGTGCAGGGAACCACTCTAACACTGTGGTCCGATACTGACTGCCATCTGGTGGTAGAAACTGGCAGACAGTAGCCCCCTCTAGTGAGAAGAGAAAGAGGATTATTATAATGGTGTGTGTGTGTGAGTGAGTGAGAGTGTACACACAGACAGCAGGTCCCGACACCGTGCGATTAACTGCTTCTCCGTCCTCTTTATCTACGAGCTTTGGGATAAAACCACTGGGTCCATTGTAGCAATACACACGGATCACCGACAGCGCAGGTAAGTGTGAAATTCGCCAGAAAATGAGAGATATGCCAGCTGTCCTTGCGGAGGTCAGGGTTGAAGGTAAGCGACTGCTATTCGCTGTTCCGACTCGCGCGATGAAAACAACAACCAACTGACGTCTGTCAGACCACTACACACAAGCTCTCTTGTATCTTCCGTGTTTCTCCAAACCCAGTTGTCATTCACATTTAGTCACGTTAAATGGATACATGTGCTATGAAGTAGCAGTAACTTAGACTAAGAGGGTAAAATAAGATGCAATACAAACTCGAAAAAAGTGGTATTTGGTCGCCTTTTAAGGTGAGCGATAATAGAGGTATAGACAGTATGGCTGCTGTATAAATTATTCTGAGAACTATTGTCCGAAAATGAATTGGGCATATAAGGATAAAGTCATAATTTTGGCGGGGAATCTATTTGATATCATGACAGAATTATGTCAGCTTGACACAACCAGGGGCCCATAGGTTCGCAGAACTAGAGACAGTTTAAATATAGATCTAGATCTCTAAGACTCTATATATATTCACCTCAGATGAATGCATTTTAAGTTTTAGTTTTTAACACTGACTTGTAATCTTTCACTGTTTAACGCAGATAAAGCAATATTGGTCTGACTATAAATAATGCGAGCAGACAACTGCTCTGTCACTTGATGTGGTAGCTAGAACAAGTGATAACCCCAGCCACGTATCCAGAGTGTTTGTATTATGTTAGTGACAATTTAAGGGACCATTGACTATGTCATTCCATACATTTTAGATATGGTATCTGGACACTACACTATTGCCAGTACACTTCGGTTTTCAGGAGAGTGGTGGTGACCAATGCACACGACATTTTTTTTTATGCCATGTTCAATTTTGTCAGTACTCTGTCTAGAATTAACATAGAAACTCCAAATAAAAACTGCCAGGTATTGTAGCTAAGAAGGTGGCAGTTACTAGATCAGGTTTTTACACGCCGGTTTGATTGTCACAAGAACATAAACACAGCATAAAAAACGAAGCATAGTGTCCAAGGTGGCTATCTTGCCATTAAGTGTAAATGAAGTTTAGAATCCATTTCATGAAGTCCCAAGTGTGCTGGCTACAAAGCGTAGTGGCTTTGATTCTAGCCACTAGAATAGGGAGCCAAAGTGAACGCGCTGAAACCACAGATACCCACCTACAAAACAATGTTTCCGGTGGCCAGTAAGAACGAGGCTTAGTGCTAAAGCTATGGGGGTTTGAGGCTAGACTTTCGTTTTTGGTCTCTTTTGTTACTTTCGAAGTGAGGTTTACTACTATCGTCTCTGAGTAACTCTGTTTCGAGACTACGATGACAGTTGTTAAGTTTATTATAAATTTGGATCTAAATGATTGGAGAATGAGACATATAATCTCGAACCTACATAGTCTAAGTACTGTGCGCCTATATCCGGAAATACTATTTTGCGACCGGCTATCTGTGGTTGGAGCGGGTTCACTTTGGCTCCCTATAAGATCTAAGCCTTGCAGTACTGAAGGTCTGTGCTGAAAGTGTCAAAAGGGGCTTATCAATGTTGATGAACTTGAATAGGACCCTGAGAAACCTGTCCTTACTATATTCACAGTTAACTGATCCAGCCCTGAAGAAGGCCACTCTCCCGACCGAAACGTCCAAACAGAAGTATAGTTATCACAAACACTATAAATTGACTGATGTAAAAACAAGTGTCGACATTAAAAATTGGACACCAATCTATGTTTGATGAGTGGTTGGTTGGCTTTGCACCACACATATATTCACAGTTGTAATGAATTATATTATTCAGGGATTTTGAGAAAAGCTTTGACAGTTCCACCCCTCAGGCAATAACTGCCTTGGGGACTCATTGTACTAATCCTTCTGAGAAAGAAGTGTCTTGTGGGGGGGGGGGGGGGGGGGCATAAATGCATTCTCACGTATGTTTCAGTTTCAATTCAGGGCAAATGTCAGGAGCATATAATACCACATTTTAAAATCTATTTCAGTTTTTTTTTTTTTGCTTGTTACAGAGGTGTTTATTGCCACGTCTTAATAATCCTTAAATCTATTTCAGTGTAGCCATGTAGCATGATATGAATATGCACAAGAAGTCAGAGATAGTCACATATATATCATATGTTTTTAGAGAAAAAATACATCTTAGAAAATAAGGTCTACCGCAGCGTTGTCACTATACAATTTAGGCTTGGTCTTCGTGTAAGCCATGTGAAAGAAGTAAATAATATATTATAATCCAAAGTAAGCACTGGCTCTGATACTTATCAGGATGTTAATGTGCAGCTTATATGAGTTAAGCTTCCTTATCTGATGTAAGACGGAATAATTTACAAATAAATTGCAGTATATGCAGCTTATTTCATGTAGAATTATGGCTACTATATTTGAAATGCATGGAAAGCATAGCTATATAGTTAATCTTTGAAAAATTGATTATGATTTGAAGTTTACGATCGTTAGATAACATTGAAATAAATAATTGGATTAACCTGGAACTGGGAAGGGTTACATTTGAAGGTCAGGGTACAGACTTGTTAGTGTTTGAAATTAAATTCTTTCTTCTATCTGACCACGTTCTATAGATATGATAGATTAATTATATGGTCGAAATTCTTCTTTTCTTTTTTAATACGTGGTAACAGCAGGTCGCAAAGCCACCAACTACTGCGACAAAGTAAATAGCAATTACTCTTGTCGCTTAGATACTGCGGGATATATAATCTCGCATATCACCAAATGCAGGCACGTAAAAAAAGACACAACGTCCAAAGTTCAAATCTCATTTATTGTTTGACATGCAAAAGATATTTCGTGGGATAAATGAACGCGGACTGCAGGGACCGTTTCTATGAACACTTCTATCGCATAGCAAATCCCCAGATACTGAGATAGGTCTACACGGACATAAGTAAACGCCATAACACAGCTAGCTATAAGAACATAGATGATGTGACTATACATATATATAGACTATAACATAGCAGGCCATGAGGCCCTTGATGATGTGACTATACATATATACATTATAACACAGCAGGCCATAAGGCCTTAGATGATGTGACTACTAAATTCAGAGATCAATTTATATTTATTTTGTTCTGGTGATATTTCTTTTTTATGATGTCTGATGAGGAGTACAGACCAAGATATTCTCATCTCATGGGTTTCCTTCTAATTACCTTATGGTGATGATTAATTTCAACTAGATTTTCTTAGTGTTGAAAGAGTGTTGGTGTTTGCAGACACTATGCACCAGTTACAGTAGGTGGATATCCTCTGTATAATAGCAGGCAGCCACAGAGCGGATCTCTGGTCACTGCGGGGACTCTGATTTATCGTAATGCTAATCGCCATACAATGCAAAGTGAAGTAACTCTCACATGGTTAACTCAGTTGGAGACGGCTTGAACATTTTTTTATTCATTGGATTATCTACTATTTTGTCTTGAATTTTGGTCTCACATGGCGTACTCATTTAGCCACTAATCTAGAGCTACTCTCTCAAGAATATAGAGATTATCATCTGACTCTGTCGACTGTCCTTCACTATATATCTATTTCTTTAAAGTTGAAGTCACACTGGATTAATACTAATCCGGTATTCAGTTGCACATAAAGTAAATGTATCAGTCTCTTTTAGAACTGGATCATGTTGCCTGATGACCCTATTTTTGCGCGAAACCTTGTTGTACTCTGCCCATTTCCATTATTCATAGGAAATATTTACTTTCTCTAAGTGTGGTAACTAGGATTGAAGCCATGCTACTGTGATGTCATTGCGAGTGGCTCACACGCCAACGGCAACAGGGGAAAGAATTTCCTCATTTCAAGGTAACATCTGTTCTTAGTAGGACCTGTCAGCCAGGTCATCTCTTTTTCACTATGGATTTTAGATCCCTGTTACCCGATTCTTTTGTCTCCGATCGAGTTTATAAGTTAGTGTTAAGTGCTGTTCCCTGTCCTACCCAAGAACCCAAATAGCCGCCACCAACAAGAAGCTGGTTATTCGCAATCCCTCCTCTACTCTCAGCGAGTTTCTTAATCTCCTGTTGAAACAAGCGATTATAGGTCTCAGTCTTTATGTACAACGTAAGCTGAAACTCAGCCTTTTAGACAGAAAACAGTTAAACTCTTGTTTAAAGGTGTTGGTAAGTTGGCGAAGAGAAAACTGTTAGCGTAAGGGGAAAGCCGAAAACAAAAGGCAGGAGAAAAAGAGACGGCCGTCACTAGGAAGAGAAGATATTTTCTTACCTCAGGCCCCAATCATTATATCAAACAAATTAGTTAACCTTTAAAGGGTTGAAACTTCTCCTTTGTATATCATAAATCTATCTTGAACACTTTGTTCACCCAAAAAGGAAGTTAATAGTACCTTTGATGAAGATTACCATCTGTGATTGCGACCTAACCCCGCACCCTCCCACCTCCCTGCACTCTGCCATGATACTGTATTTAACTCCTGGGCCGATCCTATTTCATCCCGATTTGGTTTATCAATTCAATGCATTTTCATAATCATCAAATACTTGAGCAAGTCTTTGATATTGGCTTCTTGCACAACTATTACCTACATGGAGTATCCGTCTGGTGTGTGAACTGCAGACTATATAATCACTATTCAGACGTAGGTTTAATTAACTAAACGTCAGCTGAGTGAAATTATGAATTCATCTCCAGGGGACTTTGACATCGACTTGCAATCTTGGGTACTCGAAAATCTTTCTAATTTATTATTATCTAATAATCTTCGTGGTGAACTAGAGAATACACCGCATTATGCAGAGTTTACCTTGTATCATGAGATTCAATGTGGCGTTGGTGGCGACTACTGAGTGAGTGCTTGTATCTTACCTTGTATCATGCCCACATACCGGGCCTATTCCTGTATTGGTTTTGGCTTGTGGTACTGACACCGACTAGCGTTAATCACTGTCGGGATCGTATTGTTGTATGAATGCAGAGATCGTAGTTTTCCACTTTCCCATGGAAACTTACCTTTTTTCTTTTACAACTACAGTCGGTGGCGTTTGGCGACGACCCTCCAACCGTCACTAACGCAGTAGGCCCTATCCTGACCGATGGACACCCCTCCTCGCCTCGTCCAAACCTTTTTTTGTCCTTGTGTGAAACAAATGTAATATTAATTATACCAAATAAACAGTGGTTTGAATCTCCCAAAGACCATCAGCCCCATGCTATGGTTGACAAACAAAACATTGATTTTTCCACGTTTTCTCAGTCTCTCTGAGGTAGCAGATTTCACTTGAAAAACATTTCCACTTATTTAATACCCCAACTGACATCTCTGTCTTCTACAGTAAGATTCATTTTTCATTATGTACGGTACGTAACGATTATTGAATCTGATAATTGCCTGAAAGATATTATAATATAGTCGTACGACTATCCCTTTGTAAAACACCCCTAAGCCGGTGAAAGTGATTGTGAAAAATAAAATTTATAGAAAAAAAAATATATATATATATTAGGCACAGTTAAGCCCATAAGACAGCGACATTTTTCACAGATTTTCACCGATCCGATCACCGATTATAATCGGGAACAGGAATGTCCGTGTCTTATACCCTCAACGACGCCTGCCGATCACACCTCTCCACTTTATGGCCTTGTACAGCGACCCGATTGAGATCAAAGAGAGCCGCCGGGAGCCGAGTCAGGCTGAGCCACGGGCCACTGGTGTGGATTCATAGAATATAATTCAAAGTTTAATAACTTCCGATCCAATTAATATATCGGGAAATTGTTTTCAGATCCATCATCGCCTCTGTCTACCCTACAAATTGGTATAAGACACTTGTAAATCGGACTCGGGGAAAGGTAGCATCGCTAGTCAGACGGCTGCTCAGAATCGGGAACAGTCGGTGAAGTGCGTACAGCGACAGGATTATGGTCGGGCAGAGTCGGTCATTACCTTAAGGCAAGTAATGCCCGTGAAGTGAAGTGCGTAAAGCGACCCGATTCTGCCCGACCCGACGGATTCGTCGGGCAAAGGTGTGATCGGGCACAATGGTCGGGTCGCTGTCTTATAGGCTTTACGACGAGTGAGGATTTCTACGATTGCTATGGGCTGATATATGAAAACAGACGTCATGCCTCCCTGGGGGCTGTTTCTGAAAGAGCGACCTTCAACTACCGTTAAGGTGGTTACGAGGTCGCATTTCAAAGTCGGGTTAATTCTGGCATGGTGCCAGGCTGTGTTGACCACTAGTTCTTGGCGAGCAGCCACGGACTGTTGTTTTTGTCGTCGTGACCAGCGGCCGCCGTCACAGACGCTGAACGGACGCCGGGTTATACTGAGCAGACGACTTTAAGCCTTGTTGTTGATGGTACAGCGTTCACGTGTTTCACGAGGTTCTTGATAACTCAAACTGTGGGCAGAACGCACAGCTAACAGAAGGAATCATTAAAGAGAATCATTGAAGAAACCTAAATCTGGCTTGACCTCACTCTATCCTCAAATGCAGGATTGACGGAAACCCATATCCCAGGGAATGACAATCCGTGAATTATCTCACAACCGGTATTTTTTCCCCATACACTCATTGGGAACTCGCACATGGAGTATTGGAAAATAAATAGGCTACTCAATGGGTGACAACATCACAAATTTCAGTCAATTAGTCAGTGATAGGGGTGAGATCAAATCTGAACCACGCTCGATCCATAGCCACTGAAATTACGCCATTTGTTATGGTTTGCTATGTATTCCAATGGGCTTTGCCTCGTGAGATTACTCCACAACCAAACCCCATGATGTAACTTCAGCGGCTATGGATATCGATGCACTTCCTTCTTAGCATAACATTCTGCCTAAGGCAGTGTTTCTGACACATCAGCCAAGACAAGAATTTCAATAGGTCAGCCTTGTCACAGTGTCACCAGTCCATCTTATGATACAGGGGCGTCAGAACGTTTTGAAAGTGGGGGGGGGGGGGGGGGGCGGACTGACAAATTGCTGACTTTTTTCTTGGTATGAAGTCAGACTTAGACATTTGCCTGTTCCTTTGGATTTACTGTGAATCTGCGAAAAGTCAGACTTAGACCCTTTGAAAAGTCAGGTCCTAACCATCATTTCACGCTAAAAAGTCAGACTTTGACACTTTTCCACGGTGAAAAGTCAGGACCTAGCCATCATTGCACGCTAAAAAGTCAGACTTTGACACTTTTTCATCGCGAAAAGTCAGGACCTAGCCATCATTGCGCACTAAAAAGTCAGACTTTGACACTTTTCCATGGTGAAAAGTCTAGGCTTAACCACCATTGCACGCTAAAAAATCAGACTTTTACATCTTTTCAATGCTGAAAAGTCAAGACAGGTTTTACACACGTTCTAATAAAATTTGAAGCTGCTGACATTTTTGGGCTGGCAAAAAAGTGGGGGGGCGGTCGCCCCCCCCCCCTGCCCCCCCTATTCTGACGCCACTGTGATATCATACTCAACCGGAACATGGTCATGATCTTGTTATATCCCACAGTACCACGGTATGTCTTACCTCCTTTGGTACAACATGTAGCACGCGATGGTCTGTGATGTTTTTCTCGATGATGTATGTCCATTTTGGTGCTCCACCACCGCCACACCTCACGATCTATTCTGACATATCGCGGCATATCACAATCTATTGCGGCAAGAGCACGGCAAAGGTGCTTTTACTAAAAAATGCACACAATTACTTTTAACCTAGCGAGATTTAGCAGGACAACCAAATTGTGACAAATCTCGTGATGTATTGTGTGTTGATGGATCCAGCACTTAATACTGAACCCAATCAAAGTCAGTGGTACGTAGTCCTTGTCACATTGTCGGCATAGAGCATCATACTCAACACAAGGTCATAGGTAGGTCAAACCCGTTTCAGTCTGAGATATCATACTCAGTATCATCCACATTTGTGATAGATTAATCTTGTCACATGGTTGCCAGTCAGTTTGCGAGAATCGTAATTATTCAGACAAAGTCATCGGTTTTGCGGGTCATAGGATATTTCATCTGATCAACATTATCTATATCTTAATCTTGTCCCATTGACGTCTGTCTTTCATACTCAATTCAGACAAGGTCATTTGTTTACTGTGTCACCTGTCTAGCTTAGGCTATCTTACTCGATCTGATCGAAGTATCGATATGTCAGTCTCAGTACAGCCTGTCAGTCTTGTAATATCACACATAAGGCCCGTTTCCATTGGCCGATTTCCCGTCACCGATCTAGAGTCAGGAACCACTGACATACAATGGAAACGACCCAGCTTGTGAAATGACCCACCACTTTTTCTGCTTAGATTATGCAATGTGGCACCACCTACCACTGAGTGAAAGCTTGGTCACTGAATGAAATCTACTACCCTCACCAATTTTTCTGTACTGACGCACAGTCAGTGCCACCACTTAAAGCGGGCGTTCACCAACCACAACAAGGCTACGACATTGGGTTCCCGACAAAGTCCACGACAGGCCTACGATTGGAAGGCTTGTCGTGGACAGGCTGCGACATGAAGCTTGTTGGGGCCTGTCGGGGGGCTTCCGACAATATCGAACATGTTCGATTTTTGCCACGACTGGAGCCTTGTGGTGATGTGTTGTGGTTTCCTTGATATCGCTGTCGTAGTGTGTCGCGAACATGGACGCCTTTTTTACGGGAACCAGCAACGTCTATGACATGCCTCGACACCGCTGTCGTAAAGCCCTCTTCTCACGACAAGGCTGCGACAAGGCGCCGATAGGAACTTTCTTCTCGGCTCTTGTTGTAGCCTTGTCATGGTTGGTGGACGCCCGTTTTTACAGTCTTTCTGGGTAACTCAAAAAGTCTACGGCATTTTCGTCTGCCAATGGAAACGTGCCTTTAGCCTTAACAAGATCATCAGGAGGCCAGCCTTGCTCCAGTGACTCATGTCAGCCTTGGAGCATCATAATTGTCTGTGTTGGGTCAGTCTTGTCACATTAGTGTCTGCCAGTCTTGGAGCATCATTATTTATTCAATTCTCATAAGACAGACTTGTCAGCATCTTTTCTGTAAGTCTATAAAAATATACTTACCGCAGGCAAGGTTATCTGTATTTCAAAACCTGTGACAGTGTCATACACAATTCAGACATGACTATGTCATATCTAAACCCGGAGAAACCAGTGAAAAAACGGTGGAATTCTTGGAGGGGGGGGGGGGGGGGGGGAGTGAAAAGGAGCTTCGCTCTTTTTTTATTGATCGTTATAACAATATACATACACCTTTTGATTTGTCTATAAGGTGCTTTTGTAAATATATTTAGAAGATGTGATAATTCATCGAAGCACAATGGTGTATCCTTCATAGCGACGTGTGATTTGATCCATCGTGCAACAGACTAATGCAGGACTTGTGAACAATCTCACGCTGAACAAAAGTATGCCTGAAAAAGAGATATTCATTAAACTTGTGGTTTATTCTTTATTATTTCTTTGGTGAAATATTCTTGGTAGCAAATGTACACATCATATATCACAAGATTAGGCAAATCTCTGATATTTTTCACACAGTACGATTAAATGACGATGAATTTTTAACCATACCCAATGTATTCTCAGTAATGAATGAGGGTGATAAAGTAGGTGGGGGTGTAGCATTCATTATATGTTAGAGAATGAATGAATGGGCTGTCATTTGACAACCTGTGTATGGCAGATGAGCTCAGCGAATACGTCCTACGGTTGTAAGCGGCCTATTGATTGGTTCCTGCGGTGCTGGGAGCTGGGCGGCTCGGTGGTCACCTCCAGCAAGTTTTATGGTCACGAGGTTTATATCTGCAGTTATTCATGCGTTGGTTAAACACGAGGAATATCCCTGAATATCGCCCAATGAAGCTCTCAGCACCTTAGAAGCTGGTAGTCTATTGATTGGGGCATTTGAGGAGAATGTAATTTGTGTCCAGCTGGACTAAATCTCTTCTCGCCGCGATTCTGAAGGTCAACCTCATATCAGATGAGATAAACAAACAGGAGACAGAGTTAGCTCAGTGGTTCAGGCGCTGGACTCGTTACCCCAAGGTCGAGGGTTTGAATCCCACTGCAGGCAAATCTCTCCTTCATACCAGCTGTGGTAGACCTACTGTCATATCAAAGGCCAATCCTTCATATATCATCCCTATGTGGTGTGATGTGGAGGCACCTTTCTGCTTCATCCACAGCAGTGCTGGACTTATGCTATATCAAAAGCCAGTCCTTCTCATACCGTGTCTATGTGTTATGGTAACTAAACAAACTCTCACTTCAGTAAATGTGTAGAGGTCAGATTACTACCGGGTACTAAAATCTCATAGATTCAATCACCAGCCCCTGTGTGGTAAAAACAGTGAGATTTTAGAAAGCTGAGACTTTAGAAAGTTTAGAAAAGACCTGTAATGGTTCACTGGACGTAACATCAAAGAAACAAAGAGATGGGAAATGAACTAAACAACTCATGAATCCATACTGACTGGTGTGACAGTAACTATTGTGTATCCATACACAGTGTACTACTCCTATAGGGCACATACTGACAGGTGAAACAGTAACCATGGTGTATTGATACACAGTGTGCTACTGCATTGATTGACAAGAGATGGTTGACGTTTGTACATGTAACGATGGATATTGTAGGCGGGGCTTGTGCACTAGTTATTTTTTCCATCTTGAGGTTATTTATCTTATAGACTGTCACCATGGCAGCCTAGTAAGGAGAACCTGCTCTGTTTACCCGTATAAATCCCTACCTTCATTATCATTACCTTATCTGGTTGATAACGAATTCGTTAATATCCTGTTATCATACACAGATAATAGATGGGCACTAAGCCTCCTCCCTCATCTTTAATAGAGATAAGGTATTGCTGCTCAGTCTCCCAGGTGATAGCTTTTCCCATGTTGAGGTTGGCGCTGCGATTCTCATTATTTAGACTTCTCTCGTGGGCCAACTATACCTGAATGCAGACTTGGATTTTTCAGGACTTCTTGAAAACTAGAAATTCTTGCATTTATATGTCTCAGCTGGGGCCAGGAATTCTACTAATTAATTGCATGTAGTTCTATTTCTGTGAATGGAAATTCTTGCAACTATCACATTTTCTCTGTTAGGCGCCTTTTTTTTCGTACACTTACTTTATTGGGCTCGTAAAAATAGTACAAGGATCACATGAAATGATGATTTATACAGTATATATAATAAGCCCAATAAAGGGGCAAAAGCCTCACTTGACAAAGCAATTGGTTTCCATGGCTATGCCTTGAAATAAACGGGAAATCCCAAACAAATAATTACGAATTGCACATATCAAGCAACCATACATGTTGTAGGTGTGAGCAATACACATATAGCGCAGGCATCCATATTATCTTGTAAACACAAAATCAGAATATGTGACCTATCGCAGATAATCTATATTGAGTTACTGTGCTGTGACTGCCACAACACAGTAGCTGTACATAGAAACTAGGGAGTAGATACGGTGTAAGTAGTATTGTGTGGGGAGTAGATACTGTAAGCCGCGGGGGTGGGGAGTTAGCTCAGTGGTTAGAGCACCAGACTTGTAACCCCAAGGTTGTAAGACTTTTTGGGTTCGAGTCCCACCCCCAGCAGTGGTAGATTTACTGCTATAACAAAGGCCATCCTTCTCATACCATGTCTGTGTGGTGTGGGAAGTAAAAGAACCCTCACCTCGGTAAATGTGTAGGGGTGAGGTTTCTTCCTAAATTCATCACATAGATTCGATCACCACCCTAGTGGTGTAAAAGAACCTTGAGAAAGTCTGGAAAGGACCTATAATGGTTGACTGGACGTAAAATCAAACCAAACAAACAAACAAACTGTAAGCCGCGTTGTGTGTGGAGTAGATACTGTAGGCGCCTTTGTGTGGTGAGTAGATACTAAAGAAGAAACCAACAAGTTTTGGTCAAAGTTATCGTTCTCCACGAGTTTGATGCAGAGTGATATGATTGAGGCAAAGCCAAGTATCACGTAACATTCAAACGAGTTGGAGAACAACGACATTGATAAAAAACAAGTTGCTTTCTGTATTTATCTCGACCCTGTACACACTTAAGGAATGGACGACACCTAGGATATAGACCATGGAGAACGGACTGCAGCACTCGTAGGGGCATAGAGAACGAGACCCCAATGTTAAGCCTTTGGAACAAAATACCAGGGGGGAGATAATGGGTAGGTAGCGCTGTGTGGGAGTAGTTATTGTAAAGTACGGTCCACACTGTGTGACTGGGGGGGGGGGGGGGGGGGTTGCAATCCTAGTCTCAGACTGGAAGTACAGGATCGCAGGCCCCCCAGTTCATGTAGGGCGCTGGATCGCAAGGTATCATCGGTTCTGTGTGTGGACTACCCCCCTTGCGACTGGAGCGCTTGCGTTTTCAGGTACATTGGTACGTCCAGTCTCAAATGGTATCAAATATCAAACATGTTTGATATTTAAAAACGCTTGCGATCCAGGGTACATGAGGTACGTCCAGTCTCAGACTAGCGGGAAACTTGGGGTCCACACTGATCCTGAAGGTATGCCCAGCACTATCCCTAGGTTGTGAGACTGTGGTAGATTTACTGCTATATCAAAGGCCAATCCTTCTCCTACCATGACTTTGTGGTGTGGGAAGTAAAAGAACTCTCACCTCGGTAAATGTGTAGGGGTGAGGTTTGTTCTAAATTCATTTCATAGATTCGATCACCACCCTTGTGGTGTAAAAGAACCTTGAGAAAGTCTGGTGAGAACCGGCAATGGTTAACTGAATGTTAATCAAGCCCACAAACCCAAACCCAGTCTGAGACTAGGTGTACCCTACGAGTATACTCGTTGGTGTCACCATGTACCGAAAATCGCACAGTGGAGACCGGGCTTAAGCAGCGTTGTATGCTCCACGTGCACAGACCTGATTGTGATATCAGTCACTTACATCAGCTCGTGCACGTTTTGTGTAATGAGCGTCAGCCTTCACCGCCAAGCATTATCCCAGACCTCCTGTCGTAATTACACACTTAATGACACACTCTCAGCCTTACCAGTCTATTAGGAAGCGTATTTTTTCTGCACAGTTTCTCCCAGACAATTATCAAAATAATGGCTCCTGATTGGCATGTTAATACTTGGTTTTGTTATGTAGTCGCATGCTTAATTGCATGGTTTATATACTTTAACAGTGGCTATATATTTGTATATTTGCTATTATTTGTAAATAATCATTTGTTATGCTGACTTTATCATGCCATGCTACGTATATATATATGTCACATTAGAGAGTCATTTACCAAAATACCTCAGGTGGTTGTTTAAGCTATTAAAGAAATTATGAAGCATATGGTATGCTTGGCATTCCTCAGCGGTTGACTATTAATATGTACTTTGGGCTCAGCTTGATGAAGGGTTTTTGATTTTAGTAATTTCGGTGTACATATATAAGTCCATCAATCTCAAAATTACACCCGCATTTTTTATTACTGATTCTGGTATTCAATCCATTAGTTCAGTCAAATAGGTTTTAATTTTTAATTCCAGTGGTATTCAACTCAAAATACCCTACATAATGCCAGAATGAAAACCGAAAATAATCCAAGTGGTGAAAGTCAAATTAGCACCAATCCAGTATGGCTGTGTGTGAATGACTGTGCAGTGTAAGCTCACGACCACATTTTTTTCCAACCCAACCATAGGAAAGGGAAAAATTAAACCCATCCAATCCAGTATGGCTACCTGAAATCTATGAGATTCCATAATTCTGGTTTTAATTAAGGTAGAAACACGATTTAGAATGCTTAACATATGCTGAACCGTCAGGGTCTCCTGGGACGTTAAACAAACTAACTAAACACGATGTACGCAGAACAAGGC
This sequence comes from Alentia gelatinosa, assembly GCA_950022655.1. NCBI lineage: Eukaryota > Metazoa > Annelida > Polychaeta > Phyllodocida > Polynoidae > Alentia > Alentia gelatinosa. The sequence continues at coordinate 13,240,172 of OX465590.1, forward strand.
TGTGTATGTTCCTAGATTCTCAATTCAAAATGAAGGAAATGATTTGTGGGTCTTTTATATAATTTGAAACTAAAATGATAGTAATTTAGTTTTCTTTTTCTTTCAGATCTGAGGGTTTTACCAAATATCTCTTGCTGCTGCTGTAAGTTGGACTCTTTATAGTTCTCGTTTACCTTTCAGTTAACATGTTTGCGAGGCCGCCATTATCTCTGTGTCATATTCTGCGAATCAAAATTATACCACCTGTCTAAATTGGTGCAGTGTTTATCGAACCACCATACTTGCAATGGTCTGCAAGGTCCGAAACTATATTTCTAAGCATATAGTTTGAATTTTCCAACCATAGATAATCTCACCATTCCGCCTTATAGTTATACTGTGAGGATGATAAAGTGCGGCCTACAATTAGATATAAGTGAGCTCCTTATCAATGAAATAAATCATTGACAATTTTGAATGAAGTTCATTGATAATTTGACTATGTTGCACATCTATAGATATGTATCTAAATATACACTGTATGTATATACAGACATGTATGTATAAACAGACACACACACTTAAACACTAAGTGATAGACAATACTCAGACTTGAACATCAGTAAGGTATGCGAAACCTCCTCTGTTGGAGTCTGAGCTTCAACAAAAGAATGCAAAAGAAGTTGTCGAATTAACAACCACTGTAATCTAGCGCTGGTTCATATTGATTCAATTTAATTTGGCAGACGACATTGCTATCACTTTTACCTCCCTTCCCGCTTCATCTCTCTGACGTCACTGTCACGTCCCACAGTCCAAAACTCCAGCGTCCCCATCTCTTCTCACGTCTGTCATTTGTTTAGTGCCGCTTATTTCATTATGAGGGCTCGTTAATGGTTCTTTGAGTGGTTGGGGCCGAGACAAGGTTCTACTCACTCTACAGTTAGGTTAGGCAAAGAAGTGGAGAGAGAAGGAATGGTAACAGAGGTGTGAGGCTAATATCTCTGTCTCCCGGCGGGTCGTGCGGCCGTCACGGTTGGGTGATTACGGACCCTAGTTCCCTGGTAATCCGCTAGGGGGAACGGCGGTAGGGGGAACGGCGGTAGGGGGAACGGTCTTTATATGATAGAACAGAATTTTATCAGTTTTACAACAGTCTTGCAACAGTTTTACAACAGTCTTGCTTCAGTCTTACAACAGTCTTGTAACAGTCTTACAACAGTCTTGTATCAGTCTTACAACAGTCTTGTATTGTATTGCCAAATCCTACCTGAACATCTCTGACCCTTCATCTCCACACCTATTTTCCATGAAAATTGACTTAATTTTATATTTTCTCACATAAATGACATACAATATAACTTCCAAGTTAGTGTTTTATGTGACCTGAATTGACCCAGTCTCCAGATTTCAAAGTTTGTGAACATTGTCAATTCCAGTCACCGAGCCTCTATCAGCCACCCGCCCAATACAAATACCATGCGAATTATTTGGCGACAACCACACACCCTACATGTTCTATATATCATTAGAAAGGCCTGAAACTGTACTACAGGAAACATTTGAGATCATTTGGGTAGATTATTTCATTAGTTCTCAGTCAGTGGGTCAATCAATTGGTGGGTCTATTGGTCAGTGGGGCAATTGGTTGGTTGGTCAATTGGTCAATGAGTCACTTGGTCGGTGGGTTGGTCAGTGGCTCGATCGGTCAATGGGACAATCGCTCAGTGGGACAATCAGTCGGTGAATTCTGTCTGTGAGTTGATTGGTCAGTGGGTGGACCAGGGAGGGAGGGAGGGAGGGAGGGAGGGAGGGAGGGAGGGAGGGAGGGAGGGAGGGAGGGAGGGAGGGAGGGAGGGAGGGAGGGAGGGAGGGAGGGAGGGAGGGAGGGAGGGAGGGAGGGAGGGAGGGAGGGAGGGAGGGAGGGAGGGAGGGAGGGAGGGAGGGAGGGAGGGAGGGAGGGAGGGAGGGAGGGAGGGAGGGAGGGAGGGAGGGAGGGAGGGAGGGAGGGAGGGAGGGAGGGAGGGAGGGAGGGAGGGAGGGAGGGAAGGAGGGAGGGAAGGAGGGAGGGAAGGAGGGAGGGAAGGAGGGAGGGAAGGAAGGAGGGAAGGAAGGAGGGAAGGAAGGAGGGAAGGAAGGAAGGAAGGAGGGAAGGAAGGAGGGAAGGAAGGAGGGAAGGAGGGAGGGAAGGAGGGAGGGAAGGAGGGAGGGAAGGAGGGAGGGAAGGAGGGAGGGAAGGAGGGAGGGAAGGAGGGAGGGAGGGAGGGAGGGAGGGAGGGAGGGAGGGAGGGAGGGAGGGAGGGAGGGAAGGAGGGAGGGAGGGAGGGAGGGAGGGAGGGAAGGAAGGAGGGAAGGAGGGAGGGA